>DWNR01005294.1:0-10268 GCA_018250455.1 Polygonus leo
AATTACTAAATTAGACCTAAACAAATAAATAAATAAATAAACAAACGGGGTGAGCTAAATAAAACCGTTTAAAAACCCTAGATTTTTCGACTATCTATTAGGTTTTCTCACAATTATCTCATAGTAAGTCCTAAGTAACTATCCAATATATGTATATTATGAACTATAAGCCACCGTATCATTAAATTCTTTGGACTTACATCCCGTAATAATGACTCCATGCGGAAAGCCACCGACGCGATGGACAGACCAAATTAAATCGGGTATGGGGGGCCCATTACGGGAATGTACAAGATTGTCTGCTGCCTGTGTTTCTGCGGAACAAGTGGAGAAATACAGTGAGGCGAGCTACATCAGCCCCAAAATATATATCATGATGACCGACGATTCTGCCAAGAGTGACGCGACGAAGAAGAAGAAATGCCAATTTATTTTGATACGTACATCATTTTGGAAAATCTAAAGCGCAAGTCTTGAAACGAATACCTACTCAGTTTCTCTTTAATTATATGATAACAGAAAATATCTGAACATCACGTGACTGCAGTAAACTCTGGTCGAAGGCATCGACTTGGCAAGCGACGCGTAAAGTTACATCGCTCCTATTGACCGCGTAAAACTTCCTCAGAGATGATTTCATATTAACTTTTCGCATTTTCTCTACGAAATTTATGCCATAGGCAGTAATTTTATGGCTGTTGACCTATTGACATCAAATTTCCGTTAACTTCAGTTCATTATATTTTAGAAACGATTTGTTACTAAAATGAGGATATATTTAATAAAATATGTTTAAGTCTTTTAAGTCTGAGCATTCATCATGCAAAACTATCATTGTTGGTATGTACATAAATTGTCAGGGGTATAAAAAAGGATGGGTTTTGGTTTTAAGAAAAAACGGGGAACAGTATTTTTCAATACTGTTTCTAAAACTGTTACCAGTATTTTTTCTTAGGGAGGGACAAGAAAAATCTAATAATTTCGAAATAAATGACAAAATTGTGTAATAACGCGTGAGATGCTAGTTTCACATAACTATTGAACGTGCCGAGAGAAACTAATTTTGTATATTTTCACAAGACATCTTAGGAAAGTACAAATGTGATTGTACTCGTCAACATTACAACTAAGATAGCATAATAACGTTACGTTTTCTGTAAACATTACACGAATTATTTTACATTTCCTAAAGAAATCTTACTCACAAATGCGGCTTTTCAATTACGAGAATGCGTTGTACTCGTAAATGCGGCGTCACTATGGCGTGGTAAGAACAGAACTACGACGTGAATTAGAATATTAAGAAATACTAAAAGAGAATTGTTCTGAAATGTTCTTTTACTTTACTTTCGAAACTATTATTCAAATGAAGTATGGAGAGATAAAGAAAATGGGAACAGCACCTTACTAGTCTATTAGTTTAGTTCGTCTATGAAGATATACAGATATTGACAAGTTTTATTTATATTTGTACTTTTAAGGTAGAAAAAAAATGCGTAAGAGGTTTATGGAGTCACGGTCGGAACGAAGTTCCTTTCGCATTTTGGTAGATGTTTGATGTACGAGCGTACAGTCATAATTTATATTGTAAAAAATTAAGTGGATAGAGATAAATTAAAAAAATCGACCATTATATAATTATTTTTATATAAAGATTTTATGTACAGAATAAAGGGTTTATGTAAAAGCAAAAAGCTGGACATAGAATAAATAAATAAAATTAAAATTAAAACACTGAATGATGGAGTTTATACTCCATCATTCAGTAACAAAAATTTAAGGTAACAAAAATTTGGGAACTGCATAAATTTTTTATTTATGAATTTTAGAAATAGACATTAATAAAGTAAAGTAAAGTATATATTTAACGTCGCCGTCGTTTTGTTAGGTAGGTCTTGTTTCAGAGGGGGTCCTATTTTTTTTTCATAATTATTTGACTTGGACTACGAAGATATACCAGGGAATTACTCAAAATGCAATGGGTAATATGCATTATTCCCGCATAACTTCGTTGTTTATGAGCCGATTTGGATAATTCTATATAAATCTTTTTGCTATAAGTCAAGTTCTATACTTGTTTAACATATAGCAAAAAGATTTATATACTGGAACCTTGAAGGTACATCAGCGAATTCCTCAACATTTTATGAGAAATGTGTAGTAAATAAAGTTAACTAAAGTTGATCACAAAAAATACCATAACTGGATATTATTACCAAAAACCAGGTTCTGATGATGCACGGGAACTGCCTGTCAAAACTGTAAGCCTGTGGTAATTGCCACTTTGATTGTAGTGTTGCGAATACTAAGCAGAAACTACATGACAAGTTTCAAGTCACAACTCCTCACATTTGAGTCTACCACTAGAAATAGAAAAATAAAAACTTTTTAACTAAAAATAAAACCGACTTCAACATGAACTTAAAAGTGAAAAATAATTAATAACTTTGATGTCGGTGCCATCTCCTCCTTTATTTCATATACCTCCTTCTTGATACACATGGCAATTATATCAAAATTATTAATTTTATTTTTCACTTTTTAGTTCATCTTAAAGTCAGTTCTATTATTAGTCAAAAAGTTTTTTTCGACCTCGCTCCCATCCTGCTCAGTGCGTGTAGTGTTTGATAAGGAACATCGTTTCAAAACAAGATTTGCAATCGGAATAAACTTTATTTTCTGTGTGAGTTCCATGGGTAAGTAATCAAGCACTTTTCAAAACTTTTCAAATGGAAATACAGAAAAATATGAGAGGAAAATAAATGACGATCGCGGCAATGTCGAATTGTTATCAGCAGTAAAATAAGGAAAGAATATAAAATCTTCTATCCAATCCAATCCTATCACAAGCCCTGCATTATGCAATCTCACGCAGATCCGGAACTATTACCCGGATCCATTTTCTCCGGTCTCCGGCTACTCCGAAACAGCCGTTCTACGAACTGAATATGCATGTAGATGCAGAGATGGTACACGTGACTTTGTCGCTGATCGCTGTATTAAAATACCGTTTATTGTTGTTTTTTATTCCTTGGGAATACTTTTGTTTTCTTTTTATATTTTTCTGATTGGATTTGATTTCATTTGTTATTTAACTTTATTGTTTCTTGTAAGTTTATAAAATAATCTGACGATTTTATATTTGCAATCTTGAAATTATTATTAGCTTAAGAATCTTTTCATTTCAATTTTATTTTTTTATCATTCTTATAAAAAATATAATAATTAAGTTGCTGCCCCTGCGTGGTAAAATGCTAGCCTCATCTTTAAAAGTGGCCAGAAATCAATCTTTTCAAATGAAAATCAGAGAATTGGAAAAATAAATAACGATGAAGGTAGTAGATCTACCACATGACGGTAGGCAATTTTAACTTGAAAAGTTGAATATTAGTTAAATAAACCAGTAGTTAAATGAGGTAAACAAATGAAAATATGAGAATATGAAATCATCGACCAATCCTATTACAAGCCAAGCATTATGCAATCTCACGCAGATCCGGAACCATTTCCCGGGTCCATTTTCTCCGGTCTCCGGCTACTCCGAAACAGCTGTTCCACGAACTGAATAGGTATGCATGTAGATGCAGGGATCCTACTTGTCGCTGATCGCTGTATTAATGTACTGGCTACTGTTGTCTTGTAATATACTTTCTATCCTTAGAGAATACTTTTTTGTATTAAGATTGTTCCCCTTCTTTTGGGTGTAACAATCCACAACTAGCATCAAAATATTGGCATTCAAAAAACCGCTTGTCGTGAGTACCCGTTACATAATAAAATCAAAAACTTTTTAACCGACTTCCGAAAAAAGGTAATGTTTGCCCCGTATGTTTTTATTGCTTTTTTGTATGATATACTTTTTTCTGTTGGAAAAGTCGCATGGACTTCCCCATTGGAATTTGATTATGATTTGATTATGAGATTTGGTGATAAATAATGTTTAAGAGATAGAGTCATGTGACAGACGTAAGTACAGATGAAAGAACAGTTGGCTCCCGTTGTGTTATGTATCTTATTTTTTATAAACCGATCCATTCAATCATTAGTCAGAAAACCCCTATCATTTCCAAATCTCGAAACAAACATATTCCTCGTGTCAAACGTAAATGTTGAACGCAGTAAAAATGGCCGTTAATTCTGAGACAAACAAAAATGACAAACGGTCTCTCGCTGCGAACTAATTTGGCTGCAGGAGCTCGCTCGTGTTGCTCGTTTGTTACTATTCGACTGCAGTGTGCTGCTGCCAATATTAATTTTACAAAGCAAATATAGTTACCTATTTTTTATAATGCTTTTATATAAATCCCGTATCATAATATTTCTCCACGCTTATCTCCAGTTCATAACCGATTTAATTGAAATTTTGCACATTTGTGTAACTGGATCAAAGTTTACCGATACTCATAAACCCGACTGGTGGCGTTGCTGTTGATGGTTTTCTTAAAGGCAGGACGTCGTAGGCATGAGCCTACTAGTATAATATCTATACTAATAATACAAAGCTAAAGATTTTGTTTGTATGTACGCGCTAATATCAGATATTACTGGCTCCAATTTAAAAATTCTTTTAGTGTTGAAAATTCTATTTATTGAGGAAGGCTACGAAAAATGTTGCAAAAACGGGGAAAATTTGACTCACTCGCTCTTATATGGCGCAAACGAACTTGCACGGGCCAGCTAGTAAAATAGAAAGAAAGAGTTACAGAATATTTTAACGTGTTAGATAATAAGAACTGGACTCGCACACGTAAGGGTTCGAACCGAGTCGCGGTGTAATATTTAGCACTGTTCGGTTCACTTTATGTTTGTTGTTTTTCAGCACATGGCGTTGTTCCCATGTTGGAATGGCTAATTTTACTTGATAAACGTGTTGAAAGTTCTTAAACACAGTATATTTTACACAATGAAATAGTTGAGTAATCTATTTATTTTTGGTATTTTGTTTGTTGTTTGTTCATCGCCTGTGACACACGTCAAAATGGACGGAGGGACGGATGGGCTCGGACAGCAAAATCTTAGTAAACGGCTATACTAAAACGCAAGGCACAAAACAGAGAACATCTTAGTCCTCAAGTTTAGCTAGGACTCTGTGGTCAACTTCGAGTACGATTTATTCGTACTCGGGGATGGTCACAAATGTCCGTGGGTGGCGGTGACCACTTACCATCAGGTGGGCTGCATGCTCGTTTACCACCTTATGACAATAAAAAAACGGGTTCCGTTGGTACGTTCTGGGAACGGATATAAAATTAATTTGATTCCAATTACTTGGAATCACGCCTGCTCGGTCCCTCGCCTGTTTTAATAGTTTTAAGTCTGATTTCCTTTCTTATAAATATGTAAATAATTCTGAGGCCCAAATCGCTAAACATAAACAAAAACTCGCCGAATCGTGAGACTTCTTTTTAAAATCTCTTATACATTGATTAGTTAAAAGGAGAATTCATAAAAGTGAGTTAAAACTAATTTTGAAATTACTTCTGCGTACTCTATTCCATTACAATAAAAGAATATTCCTAATGCTTTGTATTAATGTATTTGTTGGAAACGGAGGAACGGCATCGCAATAACGAGGTAGCTTGATTCAATAAGGCGTCGCGACGTGGCCTCGGGCGCCTTCGGTTTAATTCTGTACTTATGGGGATACTTCCTATAAATTAAAAACAACAATAGCAGTTTCAATTTGTTAATTTGATTTTTATATAACTACATTACTTACTTCTTTATTTAATAGCTTATGTCTTCGAATTGAGAGATTATATGATTTCCTGTAAGATTGTTGTGCGTCAATTTTTTTTTTGTGTATTAAATTTAATTTTATTTAAATTCTTTTAGCCGTTTTAATATCCACGTATTAATATTTTGCTATTACAAGTAAATGAGTGTTGCATAATCCACACACATCATATACCATTTAAAGCTACTGTTGGTATTATTTTTCTTAGTCGGTTAGTTTATTAGTACTTATAAAAATGTATGACACGTACTTTAGTACAGTACGAGAATATTCTCAATATTTAATATAACTTATAATAATATTTGTTGAAGA
This sequence comes from Polygonus leo, assembly GCA_018250455.1. NCBI lineage: Eukaryota > Metazoa > Arthropoda > Insecta > Lepidoptera > Hesperiidae > Polygonus > Polygonus leo. The sequence goes on from DWNR01005294.1 coordinate 6,050, forward strand.
CGGAGAAACGGCATCGCAATAACGAGGTAGCTTGATTCAATAAGGCGTAGCGACGTGGCCTCGGGCGCCTTCGGTATAATTCTGTACTTATTGGAATATCTCGTTTAATTTCATAATAAGAAGTGTGGTATCTTGTTTTATAGTTTGTTTATTTATGTAAATACATAAATAAAATCATAATATTTTTTTATTGCCTCATATTTGAGAATTTGGTTGAGTAAATTTCAAAATTAGATTCCGAAAGAAATCCAGTTTTTTTGTGTATTAAATTTCATCCAAATCCTTTTTGCCGTTTTAATCAGCATATAAAGATTTTCCTATTATTGGTACCTAAATAAGTATTGCATAATGCACACACAACATATAACACTTAAAGCTAGTGTTGGTATTTTTTTGAGTCCGTTTTTATCGGTACTTATAAAATTATTACTCCACTAGCATTTGTCAACGGTTTCTCCCCGCCACCAGTCTCGACCACGATCCATGCAACTGGGTCGAAATATCGGCAATCTAAAACCTATCGTGAGTACCCGTTACATAATAATATTAGATACATATATTATGTACTTAAGAAATGTAAATCATTAAGTTATTTTAATAATGTTACTTCTTGATACTTTAGTCCATTACAGAACGAACACAATACGAATATTCTCTATACTTAGGTTATATAACTTATATTAATTTATTTGTTCGTAACGAAGAAACGGCATCGCAATAACGAGGTAGCTTGATTCAATAAGGCGTCGCGACGTGACCTCGGGCGCCTTCGGTTTAATTTTGTACTTATTGGGATATCCCGTTTAATTTCATAACAAGAAGTGTGGTATCTTGTATTATAGTTTGTTTATTTATGTAAATACACAAATAAACTGTAAAACATTTTAATTTTATTTTTGTTTATTGTTTACTTCTTTTTTATTACCTCATATTTGAGAAATCCGTAAAATGTACGTGTTAATCGTGACAATATTTTTTTATATATTAAATTTCATTTAAATTCTTTTAGCCATATTAAATATATCATTACAGTACGAGAATATTCTCAATATTTAATATAACTTATAATACATAATATATTTGTCGGAGACGGAGAAAAGGCATCGCAATAACGAGATAGCTTGATTCAATAAGGTACCGCGACGTGGCCTCGGGCGCCTTTCGGTTTAATTCCGTACTTATTGTGATAGTTGTATTGTTTCCTTTAATTTCAAAACAAGAACGGTAATATTTTCTTTTACAATTCATTTATGCATTTTTATAAAGGTAGCAAACGATTATGTCACTACTGCCCATAGACATTAGTACCTAATCATCCACAAATACGACTAAATCGTACCTCAATATGACAAATGCGTAGCTTCCCCTGAGAACTAAGATGTTCTTCCCATATATAGCCGGCAACCACGCCTCTCCAAACCGAAACATAAGAATCTTGTCTCTGTGGACTTCAGATTATATTCGGACGGTTTTAGCATATTAATATTAAAATATACCTTACCTTTGCTCAACGATAAGGTTACTAATGCAACTAACTACCATGATACAAAGCTCGTCCGAACGCCTATACAAACATGGACACTGCTTAGTTCGGATACAAACACATTAATTCTTCTTATATTCACCTAATATGAACACTTCGGATGTTATGTTGTAATAATTATAAACTGCTTACGTTTGGTATCTATGGAATTTGAAGTTTTCAGTGTTGTTTGCATTCGGGTTTGAACGGTGTAAAGCCACATACGAACAAGCTCTTCCCACAACGTCTAACATCCCAAATGATAGCAACTAACGGTGAGAAGTTAAGGAGCAATTTTTAGCAGCGATGGTGCTCGATTACATTATTTTTTATTACTTTTTCCCACATTATTGTAACTACCCGAAACCTGCAGAGGGCGGAGATTTGAATAATACTTCATGAATCCAGTGTAACAACGCATCTGCGTGCTAAATCCGTCATTATGATCATCATTGTCATTTTCATCCGATAGAAAGCAACCACGCCTCTTGCATTTTATACACATACTCACTTTGATTTACGGATGATTCTCTCTTTTCATTTTACGGGAGATCAAGAGGGCTGCAGAGATTTCGTTTCACCTAGTGACATGAATGATTTTTTAGTAGCCTTTACTGATTTATGGACTATTTTTCCTAACCTAAACAAAGTCCTATTAACTAAGTTCTTATTTAAAATTAAATATCTTACGTCCGTTAAGTTGTTTTGTTGTTTCTTCTTGCAAACTGTAAAGTGGAGCTATTTTGCCGAGAAACACATAAATCGTTGTAGTGTTAAGAATACGCATACATCACAACCTGTCACGAAAGCGTGGAGGGTTGTGCGGTGATTTATGAGGATAGAAGAGCAGAGCATGAAATAGAACATAATAGAGGGGAATAGGAAAGAATAGAATAAAATAAACCAGAACAGACTAGATTAGAGTATAAGATATAATTTAACAGATTATCTCAGAACATATCAGAACAGAAAAGAATTGAATGAATGGATGTACTGTATTCTATACTAATAGATATGAAGTCGAAAAGTTTGTTTGAACGCGCTTATCTCAGGAACTACTGGTTTGAATTGAAAAAATATTTATGTGTTGAATAGTCAATTTATTGAGGAAGGTTATTAACCTTTAATAGGCTATATAACATTACACTTTGACCAATCAACGAAAAATGTTGCAAAACCAAGGAAAATTTGACCCACTTTCTCTTATATGACGCAAAGGAAGTTCCGCGGACCAGTTAGTGTGTATTAAACTGAAAAAAAGTCTTTGTCAAACAATCAAGGGTATTGCTATTATTGAACTATAAATAAATATAGCTTTATATGTAAATATGACCAACATCAGAAATACACCATCATCACAATCTCTCTGGTGTGCAAATTTCCTCACGATGTTTTCCTTCACCGAAAAACAAATTAAATTCAGATATGCATGTAATTTTAGATACGCATGCCTGGGATTTGAACTTGGACTCGTATGAGAGGTGGAAGTCTTAACAACTACATGATCACAGATATATAAACTTATAGGACGGCAATGATCGCATAACATAATGTAGAGCCTGCATTCTTCAATTGTACAAAAAAGTAAAGACCGAAAGCTAACAGTTAATACCTTTAGCAAATGTTACACGTATGTGTTAGTCATTTTAATGGTTTAGCTTTTATTGGCAATAAATAATCCTGAAGAATCTCTCTCTGGGCATCGGGTAATAATATTTATTTGTTCTAACTCATATATTTGCTTTTATTGGTCTCCAGACATTGGCGCCTCTTGACTTGCCGTGTCGAAAATGAGTTTTAAACCGAGATTATAAAGTCGGTTAATGACTCATTATTAGTTTTCCGTGCCGATATTAAATGATAATGAGATAATTTATGAATTAAATTATCATTTGGTATTCGTTTAAGAAAACTATCGTGATCACCACCACGTTTTATATCGTATAAAGGTAGCAAACGAGCATGCAGTCCACCTGATGGTAGGTGGTCACTGCCGCCCATGTACATTAGTAATCATCTCCAAGCATAATTAAAACATACCTAAGTTTGAACACAGATGCGTTGCTACCCATGAGGACTAATATGTTCGCCTCGGGTATAAGTGTAGCCGACAACCACACCTCTAAACGCCGAATCAGAATAATTGCATCACGGAGGATTATGAGGCTGGCGGTACCTTCCCGGTCGAACTAAACGAGTTCTACCACCTGGTAAAGCCATTCAGGGCTTAATCACCTTTCAAGACTTTTTGTTAACATTTTTCGACATATATGTCGAATAATGTTAACAAATCGAAATCTATAAAAGGATTTCATAATAACATTTTCTAAATGAAAACAATACTAATTGAATTTTACCAATTGTCAAAGGTTAAAAGAAAAATATGGTTAACGTAAAAACCTTTAAACTTTAAAGAACTTACCTAGACGCAGAAAGTACAAAACGAATACCCTGTGTTATTTAAATTTGAAAATTAAAATTTTAATTCACTATTTGCGTTGCTTCATCGACGGCAGGTATATATAATTTATTACTTTTATATAAATTGACGTGACAAATGTAAAACAAACCTTTGTATGTCGTAATATTTCTGCGACTCTGGTACATACGCAATTAATCAAATATATAAAATTCTCGTGTCACAATGTTTGTCTTCGTACTCCTCCGAAACGGCTTAACCGATTTTAACCAAATTTT
>DWNR01005295.1:0-10268 GCA_018250455.1 Polygonus leo
ATATGTATATGTATATGTATATGTATATGTATATGTATATGTATATGTATATGTATATGTATATGTATATGTATATAATATATAATTATTTTAAAATAGTAGAGAATGACTGAGAGTAGCACTAGCCTGATATTGTACATGTATTAAACCCCAAATTCATTTTATTGAATTTGGGGTTTAATTCGTTGCTAAAATTGAGCAGAGATGCGTTTCACCTCCGAGGGCAGATTCAACAGAGATTCAGCTGACATGTGATAACCACGACACTCTAAAACTGAAACAAAAACAGAGAATTAAAAGTAAAAGTGGAGGCGGTGATACCTCCCTAATCAAATTATATGAATTCTCATCTATTCTTGAATCAAATACCATATTAATTAATGAATATACAATATGTGGACCATAAAATAATATCTGCATACCGTATCCTTCTGCCTGATAAGAGCCTAAGGCATTTGTTTAAAAGCAGTTTTCAGCCACATAAAGGTTTGTCTGCTGCAGGCTCATAGGCTTTGTAAATCGTTTGTATTGGCTACAGTAATACTTAAAATTTCAGCTAATTTACATGTTCAAAGGGTTTACGAGAATATTATACGTAATACTTATCATCACAAATATCTTTTGTTTATGCGTTGTATAATTTATCTGTCAAATTGACTACTATCTGGTCAAATTGACTACTGTTAATGCTTCTATTACCTATACCTAATATGTTAAGCAATGTCTCTGCCGATCGTAAATTTGATGCATGGCTCATATAAACTTCTTACTTCTCTTTATTTTTTTCTCTAAAAAGGACCGACAAAAAAGCGTAAGAAATAATCAGTATTCTGGACAGGACAAAACTATTGGCCAAGTGAGAGTTGGACTCGGACACGATTTCGTGTCAACCGATGGCGTTTTGAACAATTGAAATGTATTTTATACGTAGTTCTATAAGGTAGACACTCAACATTGAACATTTTAGTGTCTACTTTTTACCTCACCTTTTTCTCTAAAAAGGACGGTCAAAATTGCGTAAGGAGGTACGCCTAAAAATTGCGTATTGTCGTTAGGTCAATTTTTATTTCAAATTTTAATAATGAGACGTAATTCGGAAAAATTGCACATCAATAGGTGAATAGTGCAGCTGGAAATTCAATTATAAACTTTCAGGTGGCCAACTAAAATCCTAGCTAAGAGAGGAACTGACGGACTTAAGCGATCGTGCTACAAAGACCGAGTTCAGTTCTCATTATGTCCTTATTTGTCTGTTCATTGTCTCTGTCTGTACGTTAAGACCGAGTCTTACTATCTACGAGCAGTATTTATTGCTCGTAGTAAGTGGATTAAAGTTATAGACTATCATGTTTAAGCGAACATTCACACCCCTTTAAGATTTTTTTAACCAACCTAGAGTATCATTTTTTAAGACATATTCTTTTTAATAAATAATTTTCTTATCGTTTTATTTCAGTCATTTGTAATTATGATTACCTAGCTTCAGCTTACGGCTGCGTACAAGGTATTTTTTTTATGAAACTGAAAGTTCCAATACGTTTTTCTGTCGCTGGTGATCAGTATTCTGGACAGTGAAAATTATAAGCCAAATGAGAGTCGGACTCGGACACGATTCCATACTAACCGATGGCGTTGTGTCCAATTGAAATGTAGTTTTTTTTTTATACGCAGTTCTATCAGGTCGACACTCGACATTGAAAATTTTTAGTTTCCACCTTTACCCTTCCTTTTTATCTATTTTTTCTATGTTTTCTCTAAAAAGGACAGTCAAAAATGCGTAAGAAATAATGTCTTAACTTCAATTTTTATTTTAAATTTTAATAATGAGGTGTAATCCCAAAAATTGTACATCAATAGGTGAATAGTGGAGCTGAAAATTCAATTATAAACTTTCAGGTGGTCAACTAAACTCCTAGCTAAGAGCGGAACTGACGGACTTAAGCGATCGTGCTACAAAGACCGAGTTCAGTTCTCATTATGTCCTTGTTTGTCTGTTCATTGTCTCTGTCTGTACGTTAAGACCGAGTCTTACTATCTACGAGCAGTATTTATTAGATGAATTAGTGTTTATAACCTTTCTACCATTTTCAATCGTACATTCACTCATATTTGAGATGTTTTTAACCGACCGAGTATACCATTTTTTATGGAATATCTTTTCTATCATCATTTTATTTTAGTCATTTATTAGGGTTGTTTACCCAAAGGGTGGCAACGGGACCTTAATACTAATCTGCTGACTGGCCTGTATCTCATAAAGCGTAATAGTGTGTGTGACATATGAATTTTTCACAGGACAAAAATTAAAAATTGATAAAATAAGGGGGAAGCCATACATAAAATTGGTACTATTAACCTTTTTTTAAAGTTATCATTTAAACCCTAAAACATATTTGAAATTTTCACAGAATATGTACTATACTAACAATACACGACCATTGCCACCGTATAAATAACCTGGTGAATAATGTTTCATACACGGTACTAGCTGACCCGCGCAAAAAGAGTAAGAAAGAGCGTAAGAAAGAGTGGGGCAATTTTTCTCCGTTTTTGTAACATTTTTTGTTGATACTCCGCTCCAATTGGTCGTAGCGGGATGTTATACACTACACAGCCTACTACTATACAGCCCATAGCCTTCCTCAATAAATAGTCTATCCAACATTAATAAATTAAAATAATAAATTATTTTTTAACTTGAACTAGTAGTTCTTGAGTTTATCGCGTTTAAACGCTTTATATTATTAGTATAGATATAGATTTGTACATACGATTATTCTATGAAAATTTTTGGGTGTACCTAGTATGGTTCGTGAGATACATATCTGTGACAGATGAGTGGACAAACGTATTATTTAGCATTTTTAATTTATTACATTTACACAGTAAATCTGTAGCTTTCCCTCTGTCATTGCGACACATAGCACCTAAAGCTAAGTTCCTGTTTTCCCGGACTCAAAAAGCTTACTTGCTTTCCATTGTATAAACTGAATTTCAAGGAACAATTAAACAAAGATTTACAGAGCACTTGAAAAGGCTACAAGAAAGCAGTTAATGTTACTTTAATAAAAGTTTTTATTAAAACATTTTCTTTATTTGCTGAAACTGAAATAGTAGGTATTGTACAGCAGTATACAATACAGTCAAATAAAGATTATGTTATTAGAAATAGTGTTGTTGTAATTACCTAAGATTTGGATTACTGGATAAACTCTATGGAGTTTCATTTATAATTTATATTCATAATTACTATATATTTTATTTAAAAGATAATAGGCAGGTATTTTTATCAAATAAAGGTAGGTAGCTAAAGAGCATGTAGTCCACTTGATGGTAAGTGGTCACTGCTGCCCATGGATATTACAATTGAATCATACCTGAGGTTGATCACAGATGCGTTACTACCCCTGAGGACTACGATGTTCGCCTCGTTTGTAAGTATAGCCGGCAACCACGCCTCTCCAAATCGAAACTTAAGAATCACGGAGGATTATGAGGGTGGCGGTGGTACCTCCTCAGTCGAACTACATGAGTTCTACTTGGCAACCATGTACCGATTACTTGATGTCACGTGTCTTGTGTTTTGGGTCCCATTTATAAACGCCGAAATAATAGTGAAACTTTCTGCGTAATGTTCCGTTCATTACTATGACCAACCCTTCCAGAACCGTAACGGAACCGTACCGTAATCGTACCGGAACGTCTTAATGATTTTTTTTCTATAAAATAGTATGAAACTATTATGCAGTTCCGAGGGTGGTCACGCTCTAAACAATGACGGCAATGCAATAAAACAGTCAAATGTACAGTAAATAAAATCTGTGTCTTTTAGTATAATTATTCTGTTTCAATACTAAGAACGTTACATGCAATATATTATAATATAAATAATATTTATTTTGTATTGATTTCAAAATACATGTTCTTTGAGACCGCTTCCATAAAGGAATTTTGTTAGCATTGGTTTAAATGTCATCCATAACAAAGAAATGAAAATATTATCTTTGGTCCGCTCTGCAAACACACGATAAACAATACTTTAACAAGTTATACGAAACAAAGAACTTGAATCAATAGGTTCTTGTTAATTGTGAAGCTACTCTCGTGATTATTAATGATTCTATTCCGATTGTAAACGAATGATCACTAATTACCTAAAATCCCTTACTTATGACGACACCGAAAATTTACTGCGATCATTAAAATAATCACTTATTTTTAAAAAAGCTTTCTCCTTATATTTCTTAATAACAGACACAACATTCATACACAACTTCTCACTTATTCCCCACACATACTCACACATCACACAAACATACACTTCTGCACTTCCAATTTAAATGTAACTTTTTTTTGTACTAACTTGTAGCCTAGTTTAGTTATGTAATCAGGATTCTATACTCAAACATCATTCCGCGGGAGGGCACGGTGACCAGTACTACAGGTTTTTTTTTAACCTACTTCAGGCGCCGGGCTTTCACGAGTAAGATTTTGGTAAAAGATCCTATGTTATGTATTGTTCTTATCTTGTGAAAGTAAATAAAGATTTATTATTATTATTATTATTAATCATACCTGAATTTGATCACAGATGCGTTGCTACCCCTGATGACTAAGATGTTTGCCTCGTATATAAGTATAGCCGGCAACCACGCCTCTTCAAACCGAAACACAAGAATTGCTTCTCGTAGGATTATGAGGGTGGCGGTGGAACCTACCCGGTCGAATTAGTAGAATTCTGGTATTTTCAGAGCAAGGTAACAACTTTGTACCTAAACAAAAAGTCGCATCTTGTATTGCTGGTAACTACAACATTCTGACTTCAAAGAAGTTTCTGAACCCACGTGACCCACCACGTGACGTAAATCGTAATATTGATTCGATTGAAAATAACAACTCTGTCAACTGGCATCTATTTTTATGTGCAAGGTAGTAGAGAAATAGTCGATTTCACAAAGAGTCTATATTTAGTTTATGTAAGGTTAAATGGGTATACTTTAACCGTACGCATGCGCCAGAAGTCTTTTAAAATATTATTACGAAGCCATTTGTGGAGTTAGAACTGTTCAAAATGCAGCCAACATCGACAAGTGAATTTTTTCGGATTCTAAAATTAGAGGAGAAGCTACCATTACAGCTCAAAAAAGCTCTAAAGTTTCTCAATACGACCTTGTAGGTATATGCTATTTATATGTGTTCGCGGATAACTTCGTCGTTAATGAACCGACTTTAATGATTATTTTTTGTATGAAAGCAGATATTCCACGGGTGATCCCATGATCTGATGATGGCATGTTAGGGAAATTGAGGGGATCTTTCGAAAATCGTAGAGGTGACAGTGCGTTTGTTAATTTTGTCATAAAGTATATTAAGGCACTACAATTTAATGAAGGTCTGGAGTCGAACTGATGATGAAGCCGAAAGACAGTCGATGGAACTCCTCAACGACTTACAGCCGTTACCTTGTGTTTGGGCTCGATTAATTTGTGTCGATGAGAACTTTATACCTGGATGGAGTGTGACTGTCACTAGAGGTTCAATAGATCTATCACTAAAAATGGACATATAAAATTATTTTTGACCAAAAATAGAACCGACTTCGAGATGAACCAAAAAAGGGAAAATAGAAAATGATGTCGGTCCCAAGTATATGAAGTGAAGTAGGAGATGATATCTTAAAGTTGGTTCTATTTTTGGTCAGATTTTTTTTATAATACATTACTTTAAAAATTCCCTTGTCTGTTCCCAGGATTTGAACCACGCACTTCTTCTTTACAACAAATCTATTAAATAATGTTAAAAAATAAAAATATTATATAATATTATGACTTGTTTTCTGGTTAAGGAAAAATCTTACACGACTAAGAGATAGTAAAAAATCTCAAGGGTGTTAGAAGTCTAATCGCTTGCTACTAAGAATAAACTGTTCACAGAAAATATTATGCTACATATACCTAATACCTATTTCAAAAACAAGATATAGTTTACAAAATTGTTTCGATGTACAAAAACACAAATGTTATCCTCACAAATCATGTTTCCATTACTTGATACAATTTCCTGGTGACATTCAGAATGGAATTATTTTCTGCTCCATATTTTTTTCGATCGTTTTGTATCGCGTACGAGTACTTCGTATGCCTGAGAATCACCGAACAATAAATTTTCAATAACAGCCCAGTAATCCTATTGCCGACGAAATAATATCGGGAATCGAATACTGAGTCGTGTCGAGCGGAATAATCCTGAGGCTTACACAACATGTACAAACGCTCGTGATGCAGACCCTATATTTTGCCCACATTCTATTTCAGAGCATTATTGAGGATATACAACATATATTGTGGGCCCTCAAATACTTTTTTATAATAAAATAATCGTCTTTAATTTTGTTTTTCGTACTTTCAAAATTTTTGTGATGTTGTTATAAACGACTTTTCTTCGTCAGACATATTATAATAATACAGTAAACACTAATATATTAGGACCGATATCATTCTCTTAATCCCCCGTAAGGCAATTCTTCAGATAAGGGTTGAAGAATCGTTAGTTCACAATGTAAAAAAAATGTGGTCGACTTAATACGACTTCAATCATGTATGCAGAACGATTGCAGGTCTAGAGGAATTGAAAACATTAAATTAATCCAGCAAATAGTTTGCGAGCGATCTTCCTCACAACTAATAAATAAATCCTTTTAGAGCCAAATAGTTAAAAAGACTTTAAAAGAAAGTCGCAACAAAGCAAACTAAGATAATAAGAAAAAGGATAGAAACTTACCACTTAGCTGTCCTGTTTAAAGAACTCCGGGTTACTTAGTGGCGACGGGAATGCGATTGGGTTTGTTGACGATTTCCTTTGTGATACTTACTCGTATTTGTAACGTTCAGTGGGCATTTTCTTTATCTTATTTTACTTTACAGAATTTTATTTAGGGTATGGCATACATGTCGTTTTGATAAACTTAAATCAATAAATAAAATGTGTTTTCTTTTATTTAATTGTACTCTGACAGATCATTTTATTGTATGTGCATTATTTCGCTCATCATTATAGTTATTAATAAGTTGATAAAATAATAACGTTGCAGACAAATCAAAACGAAGCGTTCTTACCCTCATAAATAATCTATTAGTATCATATTAAGCATTTTAAGTCTCAAAAATTGAAAAAACATCGAATAAAGGAACAAATACTTTGCAAACAGTATCTTGTTCATGGGTAACCAAATCCTTTTAGAATCAAATATTTGGAAAGACTTTAAAAGGAAGTGCCAACAAAGCAAACTAAGATAATAGGAAAAAGGACAGAAACTTACCACTTAGCTGTCCTGTTTAAAGAACTGCGGCTTACTTAGTAGCGACGGGAATGCGATTGGGATTGTTGACGATTTTCTTTGTGATGTTGATTTGTATCATTCAGTGGGCTTTTTCTTTTAGCTTATTTAACTTTGACAGGACCTTTCTTTGACTTATATTAATAAATATTTAAATTAAGTGTGTTGTAGACTATCAAAAACGAAATTTTACTACTCTACAATTACCGATTTCCATAGAAAGTAGTTATCACGTACTATCTTTTGTCCATTGCAAGCCTTGAAAAATTTAAAAAACATTGAATAAATGTTGCAAATAGTTTGCAAAAAGGATCTTCCTCGCAACTAATCAAATTCTTTTAGAGCCAAATAGTTAGAAAGACTTTAAAAGGAAGTCGCAACAAAGCAAACTAAGATACTAAGAAAAAGGATAGAAACTTACCACTTAGCTGTCCTGTTTATAGAACTCCGGGTTACTTAGTAGCGACGGTAATGCGATTGGGTTTGTTGACGATTTGCTTTCTGATACTGATTTGTAACATACAGTTGGCGTTTTTTTATCTTAATTCACTTTACAGATTTTTTATTCAGGGAATGGCATTTATGTCGCTGTCAGAACTAAATATATGTATTTAGTTATTTAACATATTAGTTAATATTTGGTTCCTACTCAACAAGTTGAATTTTTAGTTGAATGTTAGATAAATAACATTAGTTATTTATTTATTATTTTTGTAAATACCTTAATCTAAGGGAAACAAAGGATTAATTTAATGCCTAATGCCATTCTCCACCAGCTTACCCTGGGTGGAGGCGAGACCATGTGGCAGGCAAATATAATAAGTAAAAGTAGATAACAATAATTTGTAAATATATAACATTAAATCAACTCTTGACTAATACATACATACATACATATACACATACATACACACACAATTACATACATGTATACATATAAATATAAGTAACATAATTATGTGTATCCAAATCATGATCACATCGCGATACATGTGACATTTTCGAAAAAGTTATATAAAAATATATAAAATGTAGAAGCACGACATCGCTTGTAGTAGAATATTTTATCTGTATGTTTGTAAAATAATTTGTTTAATAGCGGCAAGCGCTAGCTTTTACTAAGACTTCTCTGTCCGTTCCTCCGTAGGCTTTCAAAAATTCAACAAATTACTTAGGCACTCGAAAATTTCATAAAATATGCATTTATGTTTTGACAATGAATAATAAAAGTTTCACACTTGACTGATTATTTAGTTTCTCCTGACAAGGACCATATAATTGAGTACAAAGTACTTGAAATATAGAATAAGAAAATTTAAGTTCGAGTTTTTGTTCTATAACAGTGTCGGGTTCCCAATCAGGCGAGAAAAGGTAAAAGTAAGGTCGATAACAAACTCTAGCTCTCTGAAGAGGAAACGTAATTGTCTAAAATTCTTAATGAATAGACAGAAGCAACGATTGTTACTCTCGCTTAAAACATCAGTCTCTTTGAATCACAAGACACGAACGGAGGGACTTTAATTAAGTTCAGTAGACGCCTTTGTTTTTGAGGCATTTAAAATAACAATTTTTAATGAACTCGGAGCTAGTGAAACTAGATACTTATTGATTTTAGTCTCCTTTCTTATAATTTTCTACATTTTAATTTGGTTTTTCGGTGTGATGGCGTTGAAATGAGTCGGGAAATTAGAATGGTTAATTAGTGGGTCGGGTGCTTGAATGTTAATTAGACGTGATAAGAAAGTAAAACGTGAGATCGGCCTCCCTTTGCTTTACCATCTAATGCTGTGTTAATTTTGTACTATTTAATGGTTTTTCCTTAATCAACCCCATTAATTGTTTATGAATCGGGCGGTTTGTAATATTCAATTAACCCTATTTCATATATATATGTGTTTTATCGTTTAAATATAGCAAAAGTAAAATGAGCGTGCAGTCCATATGATGGTAAATGGCCACTGTCATCCAGAGACATTAGTTATACCCAATTTAAATATAATATCGACTATAATTTAATACTTAAACTTAACCACAGATACGTTGCTGAGGACAAAGATGTTTGCCTCGAGTGTAAGTGTAAGCGACAATTTATTGTTATTGCTGTATATATTAACTATCTATTAAACCGTATATCAGTAAATATGTAGCTACTAATGATCAAGCAGTAATAAGCTATTGGTAAAGAATCTGACACTACAGGCTGGGGGTCACATGTAATTTTAAAAATTCCCGCCTATTAAAATCAAATTATCGTTTGCTTTATAATGACGGAAAACATCACCAACATCACCAACAAGAAATCTACTCACCTTCAATACCTTAGAGATTGCTCTTTATATATAAAAGCGAAATCTCAGAAACTACAACTGCTGGGAGTTTCAAATTTTGCACGGGGGTATTTTAAGGAAATAGATGCTCACTAAGACTTCTATCCCTAAAGAGTTGTATTTGGGGGGTTGCAAATTTGAATGAAACATATCTATATAACCACGCGGACGAAGTCGCGAGCAACAGCTAATAAATTATAAAAACTACTAATTAGCACTTGGTCAGCATGGCTATTGTCTAAATTCTTTTCATTGTGAGTGGAGACCCGTGCCTAGCAGTATAATATTATGTTGAGAAGATAGTTAAACTTCATAACAATTTATAGAACATACAAGGAAAATAAAGTTTCATAGACAAACATACTATTAGCTTAAGTTTACAGTGGTTATCGAACAACTTTTGTTTAAAACGAAAGACTAACTTGTAACTCTTAACTTGAGTAATAAGTTTTGAAGATCGATATTTATTTAGTTCCTATAAGTTCACTAAGTTGTTTAGTTTAGCGTTTACCATTACACATCTGACGACAGTATTTGGCGCCTAAAGTTCAGGCGACTATGTTATGTTTTTGTGTCTTATGACTCATGAGCGGAAATTACGTCGC
>DWNR01005296.1:0-10267 GCA_018250455.1 Polygonus leo
ACCAAACTTAGGTAAGATTTAATTGTGCTTGAGGGTGATTACTTATGTCCATGGGCGGCAGTAACCACTTACCATCAGGTGGACTGCATGCTCGTTTGCTACATGTGATAAAAATGTGATAGAATCCCATACAGCTCCTCATACACCTGGACAACATGACAAGTATTATTGACAATATTGATTGAAATTATGGTAAGCGAGTAAAAATAAATTGATAGTATCGATAGTGTTGAAAAACCAAGTAATTTATTAATAGTATCAATACGATGGATACTATCAAATTATTTTTGCACATCTAATTTCGATATTATGAATAGTATTGCTGTAATCGAAAGTAACACTGTTATCAATACTATTAATTTACTATCTGCTCCTGCTATAATTGGCACGTGATATTTTCGTTGGTATTCGACTATGGACATGCAGAATAGTATTCGAGGACAACTATCGATAGTCAAACTCGATATAGTCCTGCAACACTACTAGAGAGACTGCATACATATTTATACACATTCCATAAATCATGAAGCTAAGTTCTGAACCTGTCTAAGCAACTTGCAGAGCGCCGTAGATAGAATCCAATAGTAAACTTACACTATCAAGCAAAAACTTTCTTTACAACCAATATATAGTTTAGTAGACTAGGACTTGTCGACTTACGTCAGTTACTGGTCAGTGGGCCAGCATTTCGGTGCTGCTCACGTATCAAAAACATTATTTCTTAGATACGCCGGCGCGATAAACGCAATTTATTTGGGTATGTGCCTACTAAATTTTACTCACCGTTTGCGGCCGATGGTTCTACTCTATATCGTATTTAGTTTTAACGTCAGTTGAAATAGGAAAAGACCATTTTTGAGGAATAAAAATAAGTCCATATTTTAATAAATGATTTTAAAATATATTTTCCGAAGCCACAGAGAGGAAAAGGAAAATAAATTAATTGAATAAAAATACCAATAATTACTTTTAATTGTGATAGGTGTGATGTAAATTATTCGCCAGACAAAATTAGTGCAACTTTTTCTATAAGTTTTATTTTATATTGATCATCCACTTTTCAGACTATAATATTACAAGAAAAATATTTTCGAAATGCGAATGAACTTAGCTACTTCCATTACATTTTACGTCGTTACGAAATGTTAGGTATTTAAAATGCGGTTCATATAAGAGTTCGCATATTTATAAACCAAACCCAATCTCTTTATTTAAATTCAGAGTTATTCGTATACATAACGGTTATAAAATTTAGTAAATTGCTTATTTAATATCAAAATGGTGTAACATTAACGAAACACATTATTATGTATTTCATACTAAACTTACAGTTATTTTAAGGTATATAAGATTATATGAATAAACTTGGTATTTTATTATCCTCGAGTGGAGTTTGAAACAAGGGAAGAAAAACTATTATCGACAACTTTCGGTCGATAATCTTTGATCAAAAAGAAAACTACATCTGTTTACATATTACAATATGTATATATAAAGATATCTTTTATTATTTTCAAAAATAGGCTAATAATAAACAAAATAATGCAGTACATTGATCTCTTCTATTCCCACATGAACGATTGAAGGTGTCTCTGAGACATCGTGAGTAATGATTATGAAAATGTGTGTACATTTAAAACAGCTTACGTAATCGATTGGATAACATACTTAAAAGGTTAACTAAACAGCCATTGAAAAAGCCAGCCTTTCTTCGTCGAGGATTCACGTCAATCTATTGAATCGAATCGATAAATCTCTAGACCGCTGAACAAAGAGCAGTGATTAGTGAGAATGCCACGATTTAAACGCTTATACGTGGTAACCAGGTCAGTGTATTTATTTTCTGTCACATAATAAATGCGCCTTAAAATAAAACAAACAAAATATAGAAGTAGTTAATGAGCGAAAGATAACATCATATTTTATGAATAATCATTGAGTCCTTTAATTTATTATCGTTCGTATCGTTTGAGAGGCTTTTTAGTTATCTTATTTTAGTTATCTTATTTGACGTTGGAAATTGATGTTAAATTTCAATTACCGTTAAATGGTGGATGATCCGTAAACGATTATCCGTTATTAATTAATCATAGTTCATCTTTCGTTACTATTTATGTTTATGTTGCCATAACTTGGTATTAATTATGATACATACTACAGTACTTAGGATAAAGGTATATCTTTCCCATATTCGTTATAAAATGTATCTAAATATGAATAAAATTAATGTTGTGTGTTAATAATTCGAAAGAAAATGGTATAAATTATTTAAAAAATGTAAAGTTGGGGGAAAAACTGATTTTTGAGGGTTATAAGTTAGTCCATGTATTTTCTATTAAACATAAAACTATTACAGCTGTAACAGTTTTATGTTATCGTTTCTGTTTGAACAGAGTAAAATTGCATCCAAAAGATCAATTGACTGATCCAATGATTAATTACTTGTTTAATCATCTATAACGATCTTTATTTCCAAAACTCCATGACTCGTACCTGTCTTATAGTACCCAACGATTAATGGCGTCTTAAATAAACAGACAAGATCAAATAACTATCTATGTTTTACGCCTGGCTATAATGTTTCTTATATTTGATACCGCACTCACTTTGCGCCTTATTCTTTTTAACCTCTACCGATTTATTGCGATGCGATCTCAGAGATAAATCTTTTAAGTCCTCGTTATTCTTCCAACGCGTATAACTAGCCGTGAGGTCTTTGTATTGAGCTTGCTCTGGGGTATTTATTGTATCAAGGTTAATGACTGCTTGATGTACCTTAAAATGTGGTCACAGGGTAATCAGAATTCAAATTGCATGTGATTTGCGAAAATTACCAAAAAATCGACCTTAACCTAGTCACCACAGAATGCATATGTTTTTGTCAAGTAGAAAATTATAAAATAAATTTAGCTAAAAATTCTACATATCATAAATACTTTAATATTTATAAAGTGTACATTTTTTGGTTAAAATGATGAATTATAATTATTACATAATCAATTTAACTAAACTACAATTACTTCCCATATTACACAATATGTCATAAATGCAAATATTAAATTTAAATGTACTCTATACAACAATTAGAATTATATAACTAATTAACTATGTAAGTATTCATATGTAGGTTGATATTGTTTTAAAAATCTTTCAGGCAGCTATTTTATAGACTTTAGTAGTATTTTATTGAGGCCTCATAAGCATTGGGTCACATGTTATTTTTGGTCTTAATTAATTGTAGTCCTAACCTAATTAATTTACTAATCTATAAGGTTTTCTTGAATCGTTTGGTATATTTGTTTAGCTATTAAATATATTCGCTTATTGTTTCTAACAAAAAAGCAATGAAGACACACTATTCAATACTTTATTACACGAGTTGAATAACCCCATAAATATTAACCGTATCTTATATTACTCAAAGTAGCCTTAATAAGCCATTTGTGCTCTTTCCATTGTAACATTTTGTGTGTCTAGAAATATATCCTTTCTGGTCTGTTTAATTTTCTGCATAATTTGTGTAATCATTATAAGAACAGATAGCACCGACATCATGCCGTGCCATCACCGACATCCTTATAATCCTCCGAGAAGCAATTAATGTGTTTCAGTTTGGGCGAGGCGTGGTTAAAGGCTGAAGTTACACACGAATCTTAGTCCTCAGGGATACCAGTTAGATTCAATCGAATTTACGGACGATTACTAATCCATAGGCAGTGACCACTTTCCTTCAGGTGAAGTGCAAGCTCTTTTGCTATCTTTATAAAAAGACAAGCAAACCAGTGGATCATACAAGTGCAATAAATTGAAGATCCACCCACAAGGTAACACTGACGTAACTGAAGAGAGACAGATCACATGTGAATCCGGCGGAACGCTTTCACTCTCGTCTCGTGCGATTGTTATCTAACTGGAGCCATGCTAACTACGCTAAATATTAACTGTTAGAACAGTTAACTGCTATTTTGAAAAATAACGTCACCCCACGTGGTACAGCGGTCATTATTTATACTGGTTTCTTGCGCAGACAAAATCTGAATGATGAATTTGCTTTTCTATTCTGGGTCTGGGTGTTTTTGCATTCGTCTTGCCGCTCCCGATACATGGAATCCTTATGTGGGGCCATTAGTGTAGAGTGGTGTTTAATTATATTTATTTTCTGATTGAGATGTATTTAATGTACTTAACACCTATGCTGAATAATGACGTGCAGGTAAATATATAGGAAGTCGACTAGAAAATTTTATGACATTTACATGACATAAAATTTTATAAGTATATGATCCTTCTGAGCCCAGGCAGGAGTTTTGCCTTGTATCACATGCATCCAATGTTAGACCAAGTTACACATAGTTGCAAACTTTTATATAGGTAGGTAAATGTCCAAGATAAGTATAATGTATTTTATAGTTCACATTATATAAATTCACGTTTGTATTTATTTTTAACACCAAATACAAAATATTACCATATATTTGCACATAATCCGCGCTGGATAATTTTCTTTTACGATAAAACAAAATAAAATTCCATTGAAACCTTATGCCAATTTACATTTTATACCGTTAACAAAACCGAATGTGACACATATTACATTTATTGCGATCATAAAGAGCAAGGTAAGTCGGTTAAACGACAAATGACAATAACCCAGCCTAATATTTTTGAGTTAAAGATATGGAAATATAAATAATCGGTCAAGTGTAAGTCTGACTCGAACATGATGGGTTCCGCAGTTCCGCGGTTCCGTTATACATAGTTTGAGATACCTAATGTGCCGAAAATACTGAGTTCTCGTATGAAGACCCAATATTATTCTCTTTTCTATTTTTAGTATTTCGTGTTATATTAAAACGGTGAACATATCAAGTTCTTTTGTAAGGACTCGATATTTTTATTTTTGTTGTGATAATTTCTATAGCAACGATGGACAGGGTAAACATGTACGGAAAGTGCGTCATCCACATCCACATGGTATATATAACGCTTAAGGTATATATAAGTACTAGCTTTTGCTCGCGACTTCATCCGCGTAGAAGTCGAAAACCCCTTGGGGGTATAATTTCGAAAAATCCTTTCTTAGTGCTCACTTAGATCATGAAAGGAACCCCTGTACCAAATTTCAAGTTTCTAGGTACAGTAGTTTCGGCTGTGCGTTGATATGTCAGTCAGTTAATCAGTTTTGCCTTTTATATAATATATATAGATATATAGATTATCGTGTCAAAATGTTAGTTAGTTTTTATGAAATTTTATATGCATATTCAGTAGGTCTGAGAATCGACTACTATTTATTTTTCATACCCCTTAGTGATAAGGGTTGTCCACCCCACACAAATTTTATTTTTATTATGTGGCATTAAAAATACATACAGCCCTAAATGTTCACCCTTCTACCATTAACCCCTATTCTTTATATGGCAGACCAACGTTTGCCGGGTTAGCTAGTAATTACATGCATATTAAAATATGCGAAGCAATGGTAATGTAAGGTCGGTTAAATACTGCTCCACACATCGCATTAAATAAATTATTCCAAGGTCTGAATTGTGTTGTAATTTGTAATTTAATATAATTTGTGCAATAAATAAATCATTTCATTTAATTTTACATTTGCCAACTATAAAAATCAAAATAACACAAAGCGATAAAGATTAACTGCACTACGTCAGCATGTTCATTTAATCATTACTAGCTAGGCGACCGAGCTTCGCTCGGATATTTTTGACATAAGCAGCGCCATCTATTTTTGAACTGCTTAACTTCTCGTTGTTCATTGCCTAAAAGCACGGATAAAACGACGTTTTCTAAGAATGAAATCTAGCTAGATCGATTTATCGCCCCCGAAACCCGCCAAATACAAAATTTCAAGAAAATCGTTGGAGCCGTTTCTGCGATCGTTGATATATATTTATATACATACATACAAGTATTGCTCGTTTAAAGGTATAAGATTATTAAATTTAGTTTCTACATTGCAGTATGAGCCACTTCATTTAATGATAATTATCGAAAGGTTTTATGCAAGATATGGACGGAAGAAATATTTTTTTTCTGTATATTATCACTAAAATAAGTAAAATTGATTATAAAATTTCCCATACAAAGCCTCCAATATATTATATTAATTAAAATGTAACAATTTAAGGAACAACCATTGTAAAATTCTCTTTATTTTCTTTTTATTTAAATATTCGTTTTCATATTAATGACAAAAGGTTTGTAATTTTAATATTGTTCGAATTTTGACCACAAATACACACACACATCTTCAGGCCAAATCCATAACGGGGTAGGCACAGAGTATTGAGTGCCAAATGGCACGGTTCTGACATACTTGCCACAAATGACACTAGTATACTATTAGTATTACTACTTTACTTCTTTCATCGTAACCATCCTCAAATTTACATAATATCATCATAAATGAAGTGAAAGAAAATCAAAGTAAACGTATTGCGCAAATTATGTTAATTTACAAACTGCAACAGTTTGAGACCTTGACAGATGGTATTAGTATTAATTGCGGTGCGTATTTTATATCTTTTAAATTTAATATGTGATTTGCATATATATTCCTTTACATTAAGTGTGAATTTAATCACAAAAACACGAGCACTAAATTTAAAACCATAAAAAACTAAAATATATTAATTAAATGGACCATTATTAGGAAGTAAACATAACCTACAAAAACTACGATCTCAGAAAATAAGGAGAAACTAGCTAATTAAATTATTAATATTATAATATAAGTACGTAAGAGGAAAAAAAATAACTAAGACGAATTAAAATGAGATGTAATCAAACTAAAAAAGGGATAATTTGGAAGAAAGTATGAGGTAGAGTTCATCAGTTAATTATATAGCTAATTGCATTATTTTTTTTATTACAAAACAACTGTTTGTAAACGGTTTTTCCAGACCTTTGCAAGTAGGTTCATTAGAATATTCGCCTTAATCGAGTGTACGTTGGCTGCTTGCCAATACTACGTGGCATCCATAGAAAATTAATGAGATCTAGTGTTCTCAACCTTAAAACAACCGGTATTGACTAACCGCGAGTAACCTTAGAACCAATATTGACTAATCGAAATAAATACGAGTTTTTTCTTTCTTTTTTAAAGTCAAGATAGCAAACGAATTAATTTGCTTTATGGTAAATGGTCACTCCCTTTTATGGACATTTGTAATCAACCCCAAATTAGATTCAATCGTATCTGACGATAAATTCAGAAATGACTTTTGAAATAAATTCGGACAACCGAAAGTGGAACTCACACAATAAAGGGTTTATACCACAAAGCTTTATTGGTAGTAATAGAAGCAGAATTTATAATTGCGTTTCAGAATACTGAGTACTAACGTCATCTATATACAATTAATAAAACTATATTATTTTTATTGTAACTACAGTGTTACAAGTTAGTGGTAACTTTATTTTTTATATTTACTATGTTTTATCATGTATAATATGTGTGATAAAACTATTTAGAAAGATCAAGTGTCTACATATAACAGTTCACGAAATACAGCCGCGTATAAGAAAGACGAACGGACAGACCGCAAAATCTTAGTAATACGGTTCCGTTGGCGCTCTGAGGGTACAGCTTCTATTACATGCGCTTAATTTTAGGGTTCTGTACCCACTGAGCTAGAGAGATAATAATTAAACAACTGTTTATAAAGGGTTTTTCCAGTCCTTTGCAAGTAGGTTCATTAGAATATTCGCCTTAATCGAGTCTACATTGGCTGCTTGCCAAGACTACGCGGCATCCATAGAAAATTAATGAGTTCTGGTGTTCTCAACCTTAGACCAATATTGACTAATCGAATTTTGTTGGATAGAACTCATATAGTTCAACCAGTGAGGTACCACCGCCCTCATAATCCTCCGTGAAGCAATTGTGTTTCGGTTTGGAAAGGCGTGGTTGCCGACTATACTTACAAATGAGGCGAACATTTTAGTCCTTAAGGGTAGTAACGCATTTGTGGTCAAACTTGGGTCAATCGTACTTGGGGATGACTACTAATGTCCATGGGCGGCAGTGGCCACTTACCATCAGGTGGACAGCATGCTCGTTTACTACCTTTATACAATAAAAAAAGCGAACAAAAATAGTATTTATCCTTTTTTTTAATATGAAGGTAGCGATGTTCTCCATGATGATATTTGTAATTAACTTCAAGTACGTAAAAATCGTACCTGACGTTGGTCAATATACGATGCTTCCCTTGAGAACTAATATGTTCGCCTCGTGTATAAAGTAAAGCCGGCAACCACGCTTCTACAAGACTGTAAGTTTCTGGTGTTGTTCAAAATTTAAATAGCACACAAGAATTCTCTACATTTTTATAAAAAACGCAAGAATAGTAAAAACACATTATTAATATAAAATGATTTTATTCTATTTGCTAACTATCATTATGATAAATATCCACATATAAAAATATTTTAGCAACAACATAGTATTTCATATTATGTTGTAATTTTCTCAAAGTAGTAAGGGCGGACAGCAGTACCATCGCCACCCTTATAATCCTCCGTGTATCAATTCTTGTGTTTCAGTTCACCTTAGTCAACAGGTGTAGCAACGCATCTGGGGTCAACCTCAGGTACAATTCAGTCGTACTTGAAGATGATTAATAATATCCATGGGCAGCAATGATCATTTACCACCAAGTGGACTGCGTGCTCGTTTGCTTCCTTGGATTAAAAGCTAAAAGTTTGACAGCCACTGGCTAATTCAATCAGAGGCGCCAATAAATTATGGATAACGATGTAGCGTGTAGTCATACTTACACAACTTGAAGAATGATCAGATTACGATAACTAAACAGATAGGAAAATACTAGCTGTGCCCGCGGCTCCACCCGCTACCCTCCCTTTTAGGGGTTGAATTTTTATGGCCTAAAACATGGCCGGGGCTCTTCTCGACAGATTCGTTAAGTTTGCATCAAAATCCATTTAGCCGTTTTTACGTGATGCGCGGTCAAATAAACAGACAAACAGATAAACAGACAAACAGACAAAAATTCTAAAATTTGTTGGAACGTGTTCTGTTATCGATTCTAAGTATGCCCAGCCCATTTTTTTTCGAATATCTTCCATGTACAGACTTTTGACCCTCTTTAGCTTTATTATATGTATAGATGTCCGTCTGTCTGTCACACGGTTTGCTTTTGAAGCAATTAGTTTTTTTAGTATTACTTGTTATATCGGTCACTTGAGTCCAGCTAATAGAGTTTCGTTGTCCCTTTGGGTATAGGACCCAAAAAATTTTAGTTATGAGTATTTGATTAAAAAAAGGTTTAATCTGAAGTCGAGGCTCTGTGCTGAACCTAGCACTCATCACAATTCAATGTTGTCCCACTTCTGCACACGAATCTCCTATCTGAATGAAAAAGATTTAGGCCATACTCCAGGCAGCGTTAATAAATGTGATTTGGTAGACTTGAAATCTCTTTGAAATCTTTTAGGTGGGTAAGTACGCAAACTTTTTCTGTTGAATTTCATTAAAAACGTCCCTAGGTAGGGCCCGAAGCCGGACCCTGACGTGAGAGTACGAAATCTTAACCAGTAAGCTATCTGATTTAAAATCTAGCTTCACACGCCTAGTGACCCTAATGTCACACAAGTTCCAAATACGTAAATCTGCGGTTAACCTTGACATGGTGATGAGAAATCTAATGTAACCTTGACATGGTGATAAGAATTATATTACTTTAACAAATTCATCATCCAATTTTTGTGTCTGGTCTGAATGAACATGGCGAACAACTTAGTCCCCAGAACGCTTTAAATCGATCTCAAATACCTGAGAGTTTCATTAGATTTTATAGTAATTATAACTGTTTTATACCTTTACCATTAACATAGATATTACCATTGAAATAGATCTACCACTAAAAATAGTCAAATAAAAAAATCTAGAACATAAATGGAATTAAATTGACATTGAATTATTATATGATTATTTTTCACTTCTAAGTTTATCTAGAAGTCGGTTCTATTTTGGTCATTTTTTTATTTGTTAAAGAAAGGAGAATGCCCATTTTTGTATGGAGCTCGGTTGCACTGCGAATGATTTTGTATGTTGTTCAAAATTATACACGAAATGAGTTTCATATTGTAAATTAAAATAAAATAAAAAATACTCTTTTATTTTGTGGGGATTTTAAATAATTTATATTAGTTTCTTCAATTTTGAGGTTAGGTTAAAAAGTAAATTAAGAAGTTCTTATCTAATTATCTTATAGAGAAATAT
>DWNR01005297.1:0-10267 GCA_018250455.1 Polygonus leo
TCCCCAGCTAACTTTTTTTTTAATATATTCCATGTACAGACTTTCGACCTTCTTCAGCTTTATTATATGTATAGATAATAATGATTGCCTTCGAAGCAGTAACTCTAGAACGGGGCTGTTACGCTCAGCGACCATTTGATTCTATTATCTATTTACCGATTATTTGTTACCGATGACACTGTCCTTTTGTATAATAGTCCACGAGTAAATAAACACAAAAAATTATTGTAATTTATTATTGAATCAATGAGCATTTTAAAAATGTATATATAACTATTTTTCCACTTCGTTGGATTGTAGCATTACGCTATGAAATGTATAATAATATTGAAATTCAACTGCCAAACACGGGATACCATTTAGAAATTGATGTGGAATATTTTTAAATTAGATGCTCGTGATAAATAAATTCAAATTCAAAACTTCCTTTTATTATTATGTCAATAGGGATATGGATGGATAAAAATCTAAAAGAATTTAGAAGCCTTATATCCCGTAACGCTTCTAAAATAAAAAAATACCAGTCTCCAGAAACTGGATTGATTTAATTGATTTGAAATGCATATATTTGATACATTTTAAAGGATATGTTCGGTTATACGCGAAATTTAGATTAACGACCAGAAAAACAACGCAAATTAAGTTCAATTCCAACAATGTTTTGAAAACATCAAAATTAAATAAAAACGTGTACAAATAACCATTTATTATAGACAACCATTTATTTTAGGGTCCAATGTTATTCACTGGTGAGAGTTACAACGAAGAGAAAGCTGAGAAATTGGACGAAGCACTGGGTTGGCTGAACAGCATGCTGGAAGGTCGGGCTTTCGTCGCTGGAGACAATCTGACTATCGCTGACATCACCATTGTTGTCACTTTAACAAACTTGGATGTAAGTATATAAGGAATTTTAGGTCGCTAGAAAATTAAGGTAGATTGACATATACAATGTGATAAATTGATATATGAAATTTAGGTCTCCGAAATCGGCGTGTTTGTATGAGGAGAGTTATGAAAGTGGGCAAGAAGGTAGGCAAGTATGCCAGAACCGTGCCAGTTGGCACTCGATACTCTCTGCCTACCTCGTTAGGGATTTGGCGTGAAGATGTGTATGTGTGTGAGGTTTATGAAGCAGTCATCTAGAAAAAAGTGCTTTTAATCTGACTACTACATGAGTTTCCTTCGACGTGATAATCGGAGACCTTTTTAACGTTTTAAGATTTGTCTGCTGGTATCTAATAATTTTAGAATTTTTTATAGTTTTATATCGTAACTATTATTTTATGTCGTTATATTTATTGTTATTGATATCTGATAGTATCTTTATTGTATTGTGTTGACTATCTTTATGATTAACAAGTAATTATTATATTACTGGCATTACAAATATCGCCAGCTTACTAATTTGCATATATTATAACTTGCATAATTCGTATATATTTAAGGCACTTTAGGTAATCTTTACGTGCACCTACGTAATGTGCATGAAGCATTCAGTTGACTGGGAAGCATGCAGTAAGGTCGGGTATTTTTAACTGGATACAATGTAACCAATGCTGATATTACCCATAGATGGCACATAAATGAACTTGGATGTAATTTTTTCATAAAAACAAAATATTTCTCGCTGCAAAAAATTTGACCTTTATCCAGATTACACATTTAAACATCTTGATCATTAGATCCCATGTTCAATAGTCAAAAAACTCAAATGTTACCCAAATCACGGCATATGCTAAGTCAGAAAGGAGCTAATTTATACTAAGTACCTAATGGTTAAAGTAAATTAACCTATTACGATAATGACATGATCGCTGATGATCACTTTATGAATCACGACCTTGCTGTAGACCCCATTATTGTAGGTAACGTGTTTTCACATGATGTGACGAATGCTGTGACAATACCGGAAGTGTCAATTGGTTTGATTATAGCTTGTGTCATTTCACTGCAGTATCATCTTAATACATATGAATCTGATCGGTTACACACATGTTTATAGAATCTGTTTTATTATTAGCATGTAATGCAATTGATATTTTGTGGTCATTATCTCTTTTATCATACCTTTTATTATTATTTTTATTATATAAAGGTAGCAAATGAGCATGCAGTCCACCTGATGGTAATTGGTCACTGCTGTCCATAGACATCAGTAATCATCCCCAACTACAATTAGATCATACCTAAGTTTGGTCACAGATGCGTTGCTACCCCTGAGAACTAAGATGTTCGCCTCGTGCATAAGTTTAGCGGCGACTATACCTCTCCAAACCGAAACACAAAAAATGCTCCACGGAGGATTGTGAGGGTGGTGTTGTTACCTCCCCGAACTAAACGAGTCTACCACCTGGCAAACACCCTTAATACAGAATTAGTTACTTACCTGGAATCAATCATCCATCAAATGCACATGGTTTACCTGAGGATTGAGATATTAGTTTTAAAAATAAATCTGTACCACATCCTTCAAATTAAATCATGTAACTACACTTCCAGGAGATAAATATACTAGATAAAAGTACTGGTGGTGGCGCCAAATAGGGCTATAAAAATGAGGGGTTCCTTAGTTGCTTTAAAGGCGAATATATATCTGAAATGAGGGTTTTCTCGATTCAGATTTATTTCGCTTTATTTTACCTGCCCACTCACCTGAGAAATTTTGCAAATTATCCTAGAAGGCAATTGGTTTTGATCCAGTACATACTAAACTATACCTCGAAAGAGTATATCTTTCCTTACCTTGCCAAAAAGGTGTAGGTGCCTTAAGCCCTTTCTGTGAAGTGTGCGAGGAAAGCATGGCAGTAATGAGTTGATAATTATGAGGTGTTATGTCGTTTATTTCATTTTGATTTTATCTAATAAGAACGTTATCTGTTTCAGGCATTTGGCTATGATTACAGCGGCCACGAGAATGTCACAAAATGGTTCGATAGGACGAAGAAAGCCCTAGAGCCGTATGGGTATACTGAAATCGACCACGCAGGCGGTCAAATCCTCGCTTCATTCCTGAAAAAGGAATAATAAAAAGATGATCATGCATATTACAATATTTTTGTAATGTATCAAAAATTATATACTTTATTTTAATTGAATTCATGACATAATATACCTAATGCATAATATAACATGCAATAACACATATCAAGTTTAATTCACGTAAAATGTTTTTGTATGTTGTATGTTGATATGAACACAATATTTATAAGTACTGCTTTTCTTGGTATTGGTGTAGAATAGAAGTAGCAAATTCTTGTCCCGTATATGTATCAAACCCCGACCTCAGAGGGCCTCAAAAAACCGTTTACATAAAATGGCTCATTCTTTTCTATTCTTAGGTAATTCTGAATTAAAGAAGTAGGTACTATCAAAATTTCTAATTTGAAATGATGATAAACCACCTGATGTAATTTTTGGTTATTACATAAAAGCCTAAAAATCTAATACATTCAGAGTGAAGAAATTATTATGTTTCGGTTTGGAGAGGCGTGGTTGCCGCCTATACTTATACACGAGGCGAACATCCTAGACCTCAGGGGTAGCAACGCATCTGTAATCTAACTTAGGTATGATTTAATTGTACTTGGGAGTTATTGTTGATGTCCATGGGCGGCATTGATCACTTACCATCAGTTGGACTACATGCTCGTTTGGTACCTTTATACAAACTCTTTACATCAATAATAAATAAAATTTCTTTATCATAGTATGTGTATATTATAATAGAAATACAAAAATGTATTTCGTTAAAGTAACAACACAACATTTAACAACTTGCTATAATTATCAATAGTTTGCTAATATATTATAACAACTAATAATTATTGTTTTGCGTTTGTTAGTAAAGTAAACATAATAATTGTAGAATATGAATGTTGAATACAACCAATAAATATTTGCCAAACAGTACCGCTTATTATTTTTCTTATCGGTTCGCACAGCGTGTTATGGCATCCAGTTACTGCGTGTAATAAAGGAGCATATTTCATTCTATGAAACTGATGGTTGCTATATTGTGATTATAAAAATCAGTCTCTGAATAACAAGTCTTGGAATATCATCAATTAGACGCAGAAAACATAGAAAAAAGAAGGGCTGGAGCCGAAGGGTTTACTTTTAGGAATTTATTATTGGACCAAGCTACGAGTATATGAAAACTTTGCAGAAACACGCTGCTTACAAATATGAGAATAGTTTCCTTTTGTCTCCAATATTTATATTGCGATATTCATAGGAGAAAGGAGTTGTTATTGGGGAAACCACAAGATTATTCCTAGCAATATCAGTAATAAAATAACATTTAAGAAAACTGTTGTTAAGTACTCAGCAAAATATCATTTTTTATACTATACAAATTGTCCATCAATTTTTATATCACGAACCACGATGTATACGAGTCTAGTATTAGGTATTTGAAATCCATTTAATTATTAACAAATTTATTAATTTCAATAATTCACGACATATTCTTGGATCATCTTTCATAGATCTTTTAAAATAGTTATGAGGTAATAAAAGCGTGGTCAGAGGTAGACGTCCGGTCTCACAAGAGCATCCTGCATACGACATTCATACAACAATGCGCTTGCGTCCGCGAGTCGTGCGGTGCACTACGTTTTCAAAACAACACCGCCGACTGATTGTTCCGATTTGAAAAATCTACTACAAAACGATCAAACAGTACGCTGTATTCACAAACATCGAGGAATACTGGAATGTAACAGTACCGAGGCGAAGTGCCGACGTGTCCAGACGTTCGTTTAATCTTTCAGAAAATTCATTGAAAATGTAGTGGTGATACACGAAGATTAATGTGAAATTCAACGATGCTGCTCATTGTGGGTATTTGATTTTTTTTAATAATAGCTCTGTTGTTGCTAATTTTAATTTACGATTAGCGTTATAAATAATTTAATTGAGCCATAAATAATCGACGCTCTCTAGGCCACTTACAAGGTAGGAGTGTAAATAGTTTATTCTGTAAGATGACAAAGTTTTTGTTGTGTTTATAATACAATGTAAATATATTAACAATTGCTTAAACTAAGAGCTAAAAATTTATGTATCGGTTTTGTTGGAAAAAAATATTTGGTATTTTAATTTAAAATGTGGTGGTAGAGTTGTAATCATTTTAATGAATATGTACGTTTGTAGTGATGTTATAAAAATAAGTACATTTAAGTTACGATAACTAATTAATATCATATACTCAATCAGCTTACCATGATTACTACAACATACATAGATATCCTAGCACGATATCAAAAAATATAGGTATACAATGAGCCATATGGGATTCAGAGGATGTGATCATTATTTAATAAGTACTAGCAAATGTCCCATTGTTACACTGTTGTAACGACATTAGAACATATGAAGCTCTTATGTCCTTCATATTTATTACGTATCACGTACCTGTTTTTAAATTAGTGTTATTATAACATTACCATCGTTTGCATATGACCTTATAAATTGAAGACACAAGACAATGTAACAACCACCTGTAATTATTTAGCCGTACCATTTTATAATACTTTACAGAAATTAATATGCGTCATACTAGCGATAAACAGAACCAACTCAGTCCAATTTATGACAAATCCAACATCAGAAATGTCAGATGACAAAAATGTAAAAGGGAATAAGACAATTGATCAATCTGATGAAAGCGGTCACGAAGTCGAGACTGATGTAGAAGATGCGAAGGAAAAGAAGTTTTTAGATGATGCAATGAAGACAGTGTTAGACCCTAGTGTAGTAATAGTCAAAACTGAAGATGTAGTTGAAAATATTAAAATACAATTAGAAGAACTGGACAAAGAAAATGCGACTTTGGAATCATTTATGGATGAAATGGATAAACTAAGTTTAGAAGTATGCAAGACTTCATCTGAAGCTTTATGGTCCTACGTTACAGACATCAATAATGAATCGAAGAAAAATGCTATGGTAATACAATTTTTTATAAAATTCTTTAAAATAAATAGTTGTAATGATATTATAAGTATTGTATGTATTTTTTCAGATGCGGATAGCTGCAGAAGAAGATGAAACGAAGAAACAGTATTGGAATATCATAAAACAAAAATATCTAAGCGACATTAGAAACGCGAACGATTTGCGAATGAATCGAAAGATAAGAATCATTAAGGCGAGAGGGACTAATGTTCAAATGCCGCAAAGTAAGGTAGGGTTTAATTTTTATTTTGAAATCTAGACTATATCGTACACATCCTGATATATAACAGAGGCGTAGAGATGCTATATTTAAGTTTGAAGTAGATGATCAAATCAAATTTCAATTCATCTACAATTTTAGAAGATGCAACAACTTGACAAATAATTAAGGGTCGCACAATTGAATAAAATAAACGTTATTTACTTAAGGTAAATCATAAACTAAACTATAACATTAATAAATTAATCGACGAACTAAATTGACTCGATGTTAAATCGTTATTCAAAATTTCAAATATACTCGTACTAAATTAATGCTTCCTTTTTACAGCAACGGGAAGAAATTGACACAATGCAGCGAATTTGGAGCAGGGTTTCAGTATGTGCTTACAATGTAACCGATTGTGGTACCGAGAACGCAAGAACAATGAATGGTCAGAAGTAGTATTATTTTTCTTATAAAATTGCCGCTTTACAGAACCGTAACATAAGAATAAACATGTTTTGTAAACACTTACAGTTAAAGTGCCTTCATTATATAAAATAGCCATGCATTTAAAACTAGGTTTACAAAGAATATGCTAGTCTGTAAGTGTTCATGTACATTCAGGAAAGGTGTAATTCTAAGCGACCTAATAGGATGATTGCCCTATCATCGTTAGGTAATTTGATATGCAAGTGTGGGATGTTTCCATTAGCTGAGTTCTTTTGTATACGGATTTTGAATTTTATATCGGTGCCTATTGTGAATAGCCAACTAGACTATGTCATATCGATGGCTCTTAGCTTAGCTTAATAACTAATTTCACTAGCAATAACGTTATAATATAATAATTATTGGTTTAACAACATTTATTAAAAACCTAACATTCTGCGATTAATAAATCTCAGATGCTTCTTACAAAATAATGACGTGTTTGTTTCGTTATACCATTTATTTCCATCTTATTCAGCTATTTATTATTTTATCTATTTATATAAAAAAGTTCTATCACCAAAGTTGGAATCTTTTGTAATGCATCTTTTCTATTTATATCTATTACTAGTACTTACAAGATGTCAATTTATTTTCAGATATAATAACTATTTTCAAAAAAAGTAATAATACTAAAGAATTAGTGTACTATTGGAAAGCATATAGAGATGGTACCGGAAAGAAAATTCGACCTGTTTTTAAAGACTATGTAGCAAGAATGAATAATGTTGCTAAGGAAGAAAACTTTACTGACGCTGGTGAGATGTGGCGCTATGCATTTGAAGATGAAGACTTTATCAAAACTGTTGATCGCATTTGGTCCGAAATTAAACCCCTCTACGAACTATTGCATGATTATGTTAGAACTAAATTGAAGATGTTTTACCCAGAAGATTTTCAAAACGATGATAAATTTATTCCGGCACATATACTCGGTAAGTCAATATCGTTTATCTAAATATTAGATAATTATATATATTTTATTGGACAGTGAAGAGATAAGCAGATTACTGTGGAGATTTTACTTAAATTACATTGAAGCTGATCGCAGTAAAGGGGTCATTGTGCTAAGTGATAACTGAAAGCCTAGTGTATATACTCATCGTATCGTCATCATAATTCTGAAATTGTTTAAGTCTTACCATAGTTATGTACTCCATTTATGGCGATTTCTATTATTGTAATTTTTATTAAGCCCCTGAAATAATACGTTGACAATGTCTTAAAAAGTGTTTGCGGTTGACATACTAACAGGTTGTGGTCACAAGCAAAACATCAATCACTGGCTTAGGTGAGAGCAAATATTACAAAATAGGTAGATATGATAGTAACGCAAAAAGCGAAGAGGCAAATATTCCCATTCGAAGTAGTACGAACTAATGCCACGCAAGATATCGTCTTGTTATTACGGTGAAAAATTGGAACATGAATAAAGGAAATGGAGTCAATCACACGGAATATCATTGATTTCGTTCATAACATTAATTTTAAACATAACGCCTGGCACAGCTCACCTGCAAAGTTGTGAACCTATCTTTATTGTTAATATCGTTTGCTTTTTCAGGCAATCTCTGGGCTCAAGAATGGCAACCAATCTATGCAAAAGTGGCACCATATCCTGATGTTCCGCGACCATCGTTATTAGGGAATGAGACATTAGATTCCATGGTTCTCTTTGATGTAGTCGATGACTTTCACCAATCTTTGGGCTTCCAGTCTGCGCAGGAATCGTATCAAGACATTAAGAAAACTATGGCAACAGCCAACTGTTTGCCGTCGAGCCACGATATGTGTGATGGAGTGAATTATAAGTAAGGCGCTTTATAGTTTTCTTTAGAAAACATATTAGTAGCATAAGTACGTAGAAGTATGTTTACCAGTAGTAAATAGTTTAATGATATTAAATGTCTGTGGACGTGGCGTTATATATAATTATATTACGGGAAATGGATTTTTAAAATATTTCTTCAATATTGTAAAGTAGAAGACTTCATTCTTGTCATAATCACAGTGATACGGTTTACAATCTTACCTTCAATTTACTACATCTCATTGTTTTGTTCTGTTTAATTTTGCGTTTAATATAAATTGTTACCAAATAATCAACTAATTTATTAACACATTTGACCGGTTGGGGATGAATGGCCTATTGTTTGTTATTCTAAAAGCAAATATTTGCTGATTGACATTAATGGGTTGTAATTGCGGTTAGCAAATATAAAACTTCTTTTAATATATTTTTTTAATTTGTACTCTAAAAAATCCTCTGATTTATTCTGTATTTGTTTCTTTAACAAGATTATGGTATTTTTCTAGAATAAAATGGTGCGGCGAGAAAGTAACCGATGTGACTGTTGGGTTGTCACGAGCTGCAAGACTTTTGAGCCACGTCCAATACTTTAAGCATTACAGTACCTTACCACCACTCTTCAGAGATGGACCTATTCCAGGTACGCCTAAATAAGCCTTAAACATAAGTTAAGAAGATACAAAATGGTATGCCTTTTATCTTATGCGTAAGACATTGCTGTTCATAATTTGCCAGTGGTCTTATAGTGGTCTTACC
Organism: Polygonus leo; assembly: GCA_018250455.1. Classification (NCBI taxonomy): domain Eukaryota; kingdom Metazoa; phylum Arthropoda; class Insecta; order Lepidoptera; family Hesperiidae; genus Polygonus; species Polygonus leo. The sequence goes on from DWNR01005297.1 coordinate 9,222, forward strand.
CAAGGCTAAGGTTAAATAACTTGTCTCTCTTTCTTAGAAGGAAGTTATTTAGCATGAAGCGTTACACTTTTTCATTAATCAAAATAACAAATTGGTACGTAGTTTTACTGATGGTGAATGTTTGCTGCCGTCCAAGGATATGTGGTCAACAATAGAGGGATGGATGTCCTACTTGACTTCGAAAACAGATGCGTTGCAAGTCCTATGTTAGTCGCCTGGTGTGACATCTGTGAAAGAAACGAAAATTGCTAATATGTCATTGCTACGCAGTGGATTATTGTATTGTATTGAAGGCTATGATACCTTTCTACGTAGTAAACCACATATGGGTTTTATCGACTAGCATCTATTTGTTTTTAAAACAAAATCATTGAAAGCTATTCATCCAGTCCAACGTGCTACTAACTCCTAATCTCATGAATAATGGATTATGTCCATTCGAATGTCCTGGGAAAATCGTGTCATTGTGTAACGATCTCGTAGTAACAAATACGTAATTAATACTTAGCAACAATACATCAGGATGTTAGGAATCCTAATCGATTATGCGAAATTCATATAACATACTTTATTTATTGACGTAATGTTACCATTTACTGTAATCATTATAAAATCTATTAAATAAATGTTGTCTGTCACATGTCCATGAATTATGAAATAGTGTACGGTTATTTATGAGTCACGTTGTCAATCAACATTTCAATTGTTTGTATAGAAATTATCCAATCATACAGATTTTACTTTTTTTATAAACCTACCTGATAACTTGTAATATGTATGTTGTATATATTTAATGCGTAGTTTTATCCGTCTTCATATTGTACGTGTGACTCATAGCTGGGTACCGTTAATCAAATAAATAACTTCGTTAACACCTTATCGGTTACTAAAAAATGTAACTTCGGTAAAGGTTAAAGCATACTTTCGGAAGATTTAACGCAAGTTAACGTTAATCGTTAATCCTCTAACACCAGGCGCGGTTTTAAGGGGGGGGTCACAGGGGTCATGACCCCCCCCAAAATTCTTACTGTCAAATTGCAAAACCT
>DWNR01005298.1:0-10266 GCA_018250455.1 Polygonus leo
TAGATACTTATATTGTGGTGTAGGTAAATATAGTGTATTAAATATATGTACAAGAGCGCCGGACCCGGCTTAAAAAATCTGGTTTGCCCCCCCCCTAGCTCAGACCCTGGGTACGCCCATGATATCATCCATTATAATAAGTTTGTTACATGAAATATTTCTCGAGGCAACGAAAAATAAAATTGCCTGCCTGTTGCCAACATCGTAAAAATAATTGCCATGATGTCAATGAAAACAATTTTTACAACGCAACAATAATTCAATAAATCTACCAATCCGCTTTGGGACAAAGTGGTCGAGTTTACTACAAATACCGATTCAGTTGCGGCGTAAAATATTGCCCAGCAGTGGGTATATCTCTCACAAATGTTGCATATACATATACACTTTATCTGAATATAATGTTCATAATATACCATGCTTTATGTAGAGTAGCTTGTTATTAGAAGTAATGTGTCTTAAGATTTTTTGACCAGAGTCGCACCAGTTGCACTAAAATCCTGAAAGTGACTCATCAAACTTATTATTATAGGAATTTGGAGTATTTTTTTCATGCAGGCAGCATTGTACAGCTTAATATTTATAAACGCTAATTGAATAAAGAAACGATACATATGTTAGAAGTTTACTCTTATTAGGTAAACAAAATATTTCTCTATACTGTAAAAAAACCGTGATATTCACGTAAATAAAAACTATTTTAATTATTGCTCAATTGCACTAATTGATGAATCGTTCGTTTGTTTGAACGGTTTAGAAATTGTCTACAAAATAACACGAGCATTGCAACATCAGATTTCCGCACGTATCTTCAACGTAGGTCTTGTAAAGTCCATAGGTAAAATAGTGTGACTTAAATTGTCGTTCGAATGGACAGTGTTCGAGTTCGCAATTACAGCTGTCCGCGCGAATTGTGTGCTCGACAATAAAAGCGATACTTTTATTGCGGCTGTAAATTCCGTTCGCTGTCGACACGACGCCGCTGGCCCCTGTCCGTAACTAGCTGCGATTTACAGGAGTCCAAGATACTGAGTCGATATTGTCGACTTATTCGTTAGTTAACGTAATGAGACATGAAATGCGCAAATACTGATTGCAAATTGCAATCATCTGTTTCTCATTTAATGACAGGGTGTTTTTCGATAGTGTACTCGTTACATTTTTTATCGTTTTGATTCGAGTAATGTCAATGAGCGAACGAAGCGAGCGAAGTAAACTTCATCATCATTAACAACATTACTTACATATGTATTTATAGTTTATGTATGTGTATATGTATATATATTATATTACTTCGAATTCAGAATAAAATATGGTCTTATTTTAAATATTATTTTTCCCATATGTATTTTGTGTGTACTTAAATAAATTAAATAAAAATCGACCTACGACAGTACCTAAGTACTGTCTAACTGTTTAGCATAAGTTTTCTATTAGAAAGAAAAGAGTTAGGCTCTAGTTTATCGTCTTGGCTTTGTGCGAATTGTACAAACATCATACACTTTTTATTTTGAAATCTTTCATGTGTGTCATTAGCCATTAAAATCAGTTGTAACTTTCCAAGTTACAACTGATTTTAATGGCTAATGGAAATTACGTTCGTAATTTGTTATCAAAATATTACGACTTAAGTTGTCACTCAAAAGGACAGTGAGTTCGCAATTACGGCTGTCCTCACGAATTGTGTGCTCGACAATAAAAACGATACTTTTATTGGTGCTGTAAATTCCGCTCGCTGTCGACACGACGCTGCCCACTGCGCCTTCAATAACGAGCTCTGATTTACTGTCATTCAGTATCCGTTTGTCATTTATTGTCACAATATCTATAGGCATTTTTTGTTCTTCTACTTTATTATGACCAGCTGTCTAGTGAACCTCGACATTTCACTGCTTCGGGCTCTACTCTTAGGGTGCGTTTCCACCAGAGATGTGCGATGGAAATGTGTCGTGCGAGGATGTCTAGCTGTGCTGTGAAAATGTGTGGGTGTTTCCACCAAAGCTGTGTAATGACAATGTGCCTACGAAGATGTTCCTTCGTACACATCCCTCGCACACATTTCTCGCTTGTTTTGTATGCGCAAAAATCTAGCTCCGCTGGGCCGTTTCCACCAGAGCTGCGCTGAGCGAGGCTAGGTAAATGAAGCGATTCTATTGGTTCTTAACAAACACATTCCTCGCTATGCATCCTCGCACATCCCTGGTGGAAACGCAGCCTTATGCTAGGTTTTGCTGTATTCAAAATATATTAGAAATATAATGATGGTTCAAACAATTCTATGTGAAAAAAAAATATCACTTAGTAATGACGTCAGTTAACGAACTGACGATAAAGTAGTTATTAGGTCAAAATTAATTTAAAATTCGGAAATAAGAAACAAGTTGATTATGTATAATTGTACATATGTTACATTATATATTCATGTTAATAGTTACCTAATTATTTTTTTATCTTACAAAGTATCTGTTAAGAGAATAGATACTTCCTATTTTTAACTCTCGGTAATGGGTAAGCAACTTCAATTGAAATCAGCATTTGCTTATACAATGATCAAATAAAAAATATACGAATAGATCAATCCAGAGTTATATAGGCTTGATTCGTTAGTTATTGACTCACTTTGTCATTTATGTCAACCGTTATTAACCTGCATGCGAAGCGGCTAAACCTGAAAATCCATATATTTGCCTGTTAGCCAACCATTTTGTCATTCACGTCCTCTTTAATCAACGTCTATTCTAAATGAATAAACCTGGAAGTCAATACGTATTTGTCGGTTATTCAGTCACGCAAATCTACCCCGATGTGGCCTACATTAACGTGTGTTTCATAGCTGTACCACCGACATATATTCTGTTTTATCTTGGTACCGTACCGTGCCGGTCGAATGGCCAAATTATTCATACGAATACGAATTGTTTCTATGATAAAGATATGCATTACCTACGCATATCTTGTTATAGAAACGATGGTAGATAACAAGTCATTTCAAGGAATATTTTATGATGTTAGAAGGGGGGTGTGATATGTGATATGAAAATTAATTAACCTAATGGGTTGAAGACAACGATTATTCCAGTGTAATAACGCTATAAGTTATAATATTACAATTTATAAGGTTATTATACTGACATATCACAAAAAAAGACGTATGTACAAATTAAAAATTGAAAAAATAAGCATAAGTTGAAACATCAATTTCGAATATTTGTTGATGTGATTAGTAACACGCTCATTTATAATTTTTATAATTTAACTTACAACTTTTAACAATGTATTTAAGATTACTTTGTGTAATGTAGTTGATGACTTTGGGCATAAAACTGCACATAAAATATTGGCTTTTTATACACGTGTCATCCAGCTTTATTAATTCAATTAAAAATCTATACTATACATTTTTATACTGACTTTCTGTCTTGAGCTACAATTACAACGTTAACCATAGAACTTACCAACAGTGTAATCTATATCTTAGTAACAAGATGAAGTTATTTACTCCAATACATCTGAAATCATTACAGTGGTTGCATGGGATATAATCATTTTCACACTCACTGCACAATAATCTCATATTGGAGTTGCGCGTAGGTACGTAATAACTATAATCCATAATGCTACTGGTTGTTTCAGATTTATCTTTTGTTACTTACTGATATACAATGATACAACGTTTATTGGAGCTTGATTTTAAAATTATATCAACACTAGTCATATGTTAAAGGGACATATTTACATATTTGGAAACTTATTTTGAACCTAGAAAGCTAAAAAATGAGCATATAATCAATGGTTAGTGGTAACTTTCACCAGGTAACATTTGCCAGGAGGTAGAACTCATGTAGTTCAACCGGGGAGATACCACCGTCACCCTCATAATCCTCCCATAACCTATTTATCGTGTTTCGGTTTGGAGAGGCGTGGTTGGCGGTTATACTTACAAAGGAAGTGAACATCTTAGTTCTCAAGGGTAGTGACGTATTTGTGGTCAACCTTGGATCAATCTTACTTGGGGATGACTACTGATATCCATGGGCAGCAGTGGCCACTTACCATCAGGTGGACTGTATGCTCGTTTGCTAACTTTACACAATTAAAAAAAGCTGCTATCCATGGATATTAATAACCAGCCAAGAGTACGATTGAATGGAACCTGAGACAAACCACAGAGACGTTGCTACCCCTGGGGACAAAGATATTCAACTTGTTTGTAAGTAAAAGTGGCAACTACGTCTCTCTGAACCGAAACCAGAATTCCTACATATGAAGAACATACATATACAGAAATGAAAAATTGAATGAATGCATAGATGAATGAGAAATTAATGATTACATTTTCTCAATTCGAATCGAGTGCAAACGCTTGTTAAAATTGTAACCAGTATTAGGTGAAATAATAGTACAAAGTTATTTAGGCCACTTTAATTTCACATCCTAAGTAATCAATACACGACAGCTTATATTAAAATGCAATTTAGCTCGGGTAGCATGCAAGTAATTTCCTTCCAAACCTCATTACTCTGATGCCCTTGTCGTTGCATGATAGAAGCTTTTAGCAAGATTATAAATATAAAGATCTTTACGTATAGATTATTAAAATTAAGTTCGCTAGTGATTAGAAATCTTAACAAATATATGACATGCAAATATTAGTTCTTTGGTACAGTACTTTTGAAAAATGTTATAAGGTTTTACTTCAAGATTATATACTAAGTTTTTTAACTTTTAATTTGTATCCCTTCATAGTTTAAGCACAGATATTCAAAATTTATAAAACCTAGTTTAAAATGGATCTTCTTATATATTTTCGAGCTTGCAAAATGAAATACTTGAATTAAAAACAAATCGTAGATTTTTACAAGCCTTTTATGTTATCGTCCAAACCACTGGTTCGGCGAGTCCGTAGAAATAAACGCAGGCAGACAAACTCAATTTTCCTTTACATTCATCTGGCGGGTGAATCGAATTTTCCGTCCGCAAGTAAGTATATTTTTTGTCAACGCCGACGGCGGAGCAATAAATTAAAATCACCCTGAATAAAATTGACAGCAGTATCAGTTTTCCAAGACATCTTCGCACTGAGCCGTCGTGCTCGTCGTTTTTCGACCGCAACCCGCGCCGGTTCTGCTACTCGTTTAACAAAATGACGGACCGACCTTTTTTTATCTTGCCCAACCGCAATTTGTTGCCGACGATCTCGGCCCGCGATACACGCTTACGTACCCACTCGAATACATTTGAAATTCCTATCCTATAAATATTTTCTTCAATTTCGACGTTCAAGCGGTTTCATTTGTGATTTCATTAATGATAACAATCGTTCCGACTATTTTTTAAAAGACGATAAATATAACCTGTACGCTTTTTGTTAAAATTTACATTAAATGCAAACAGATACATATATAATATTGTACCGGCTTTACCTATAGCGCATGTATATGTAAGATTAACAGAGTACATATTACTGAACAATCTATTAATTTGTGATATACTATAAGTTTAACTAAAGCTGCCTATTAAATATGTAATTAATTAATACGTATACGTAATTAATTACTCAAACAAAACTGTCCAACTGTAATTGGAGGGGTTACAAAAAATATTTCGAAGAAATTGTAGAGAATTTTTCGCCTAAAAACAAATTAAAAAATAAAAGTGTTAAAAGTATAGCGTACAAAATTTCAATCATGGACTTTCAAAAAGTTGTTATTGTAAATTTCCGTTCGCTACATTTATGATACTTTGTTACGAAACACCCCTTTAGAGAGGAAGAGCTTGTTTACAATAACAAGATTTGTCTGTGTTGTCCCAAGATTCTTTACCGTGAACTTTTTCAATTCACGTCATGTTTCATATTATTTTCTACAAAAGAAGCCGATCTTTGGAGTTAAGAAAGAAATTGCTGAACACCCCCAACTTAGCCGTCACGATAACGTACCCACTCGAACGCATTGCGATAAAATAAAAGTTTGGCGACTTGGTTTTTGAAGTCGACTAGGTACTTTATAATTTTTAGAATGATGTAAGTACTAACTTTACCATTGCTGCTTTTATTTCTTTTTCTCAACTACGCGAGCAAGCTGTAACTGATTTACTTCCAGAAAATGTAAATCTGACTTGGCACACTTTTTGTAACTTTGTTCTCTTAGATGGAGGTATTAAGGTTTATTATATTTCACATTGTCACCGCATTGTTTCTTATTAAAACTGTATATACAACGTAGCATTTCGTAGGATCGAGCTAAATTGTATTCCATGAGTATATTCCATACTTAATATATTTACGCCTTCAATCAGCTTCACCATAAACCGTTAAGCAACACAAGCGTTAAAAGATTTCACAGAAGTTTAGTGGTAATACGTATGTAATAGTCGCGTATGTTGGGAGAAAGCTGCAAAAACGAAAGGGTATAAGCAAAAACGTTTCTAGGTTTGGGCGTGTTAAAAAATAAAGCAGACTCGACTAATTAGTCACAGCGCGGTGTCACTCCCAGATGAAGAATTCGCTCCGTTTTTTGTGACGTCACCTCGTACCTGTGCTACACGGGAACATCATGTACCGGGATGTAAATGTGCGCTTGTCTTATTTTTGTTCGAATGCTGCGGGTTTTTTCACCGGGACAATTCTGGAAAATTCCTAATTTTATCCCCTCGCTGGTATAGATACAGAACAGGAGTGTTTTGATTCGTTGAATAATTTTTTACTATTTAACATACATTACGTAAAATGTTATTGTTCTCAATAAATAATCTTTGAGTTAATAAATCTTAACAATAAATACAAAACAACTTTAAAGATTTTTCTTATCTAGTTATTAATTATCGAATAATTATAATTATTTCAATGACTATTATGTGTTAATGGGAATATTAGGAGCTTAATATTCATTAGTCATATGGAAGTGGGAACGGTATATGAATCCGTATCAGTAATAATTAATAACTATGGACGCTAGTAATAACTTTTCGAACGAAACACAAATTTGCTCATAAACAACTGCTGTGCGGAGCATAACAGACGTGACTGGCAGTGGAATCGTCATAAATTATAATCGCCATAAATGCCACGGTAAGATTGGGAAGGTACCACCGCCACCCTCATAATCGTCCGTGAAGCAATTTATTGTGTTTCGGTTTGGAGAGGGTGGTTGCCGGCTACACTTACAAACGAGGCGACCATCTTAGTCCTCAGGGGTAGCAACGCATCTGTGATCAAACTTAGGTATGATTTGATTGTACTTGGGGATGATTACTGATGTCCATGGGCGGCAGTGACCACTTTCCAACAAGTGGACTGCATGTTCGTTTGCTACCTTTATATATAGGACAGGCAGCGGGATTGTTTTATTTTATAGACAGACATTTTTTTATACTATGACTACATAGTTGTTGATTGACCATGTTGTTGTTGATTGACCATGAAAATACATAATCAGTAATAATATCAAGTATCTATTTATTACGATACGTGAAATGGGGACAGGCGGACGGGCAACCAAGTCTTAGTAATAGTACCGCTGTGTAAGGAACTCTCAAAATCGAAAAGTAATTCAACGGTGTGAACCTAATCCTAATCGTATTAAGACTTAGTTTCCCACTGAAGGCGGATGGACCCATATCGACGCGAATAGCTGACTTAAGAGCCATCCGTCCCCTACTAGCCCAGGTCTTCTTTCCCGGCTGAACCCTTAGTAGGCTTGCCTTTAACGCTCGGTGAAGCTTTAAAGGTCAGTAGGACCAACAGCAACTACACATTCGTAAAAAAAGACTTTTAGTTCGTCTAAACAACTCACTACAGTACCAGAACACATTTACGACCGATGCCAAGTTGGAGCATGATCTCATTTAGGACTTATGACCTACCACTTTGTAGAAATATAGCAAAGTATGAGTAAAAGGATTATGGAAGATTTCAGAATGATTTGAATATTAATATTTTACCAGTTGGTAGAACTCGTTAAGTTCCACCGGGGAGGTACCACCGCTACCCTCGTTATTTCGCCTCCGTGAAGCAATTATTGCGTTTCGGTTTGGAGAGGCGTGGTTGCCGGCTACACTTATACACGAGGCGATCATTAGTCCTCAGGACTAGGTACGCATCTGTGACCAAACTTAGGTATGATTTAATTGTACTTGGGGATGACTACTAATGTCCATGGGCAGTGCCCACTTACCATCAGGTGGATTTCATGCTCGTTTGCTACCTTTACACAATAAAATAAGTTTCGTTTGCTACCTTTATACGCTTAAAAATCGAATAGGTTGCTTTCTGACTCCATCTATAATTTATTTAGGTGAAAACGTGGACCTCTGAGATCACCGAGGTCATTGGGCCTAAGTCAACGACCAGTATAATTATTCCTTGACAAGAACATTAATTACAAGAGGGCTGTAAAACGACGCTTCCTACCCCTTTAATCGTTAATTCTGCGACACTGAAATGTCCTTAATATCTGTAATGTTTGAACTTACACACCTGGAATTTGGGTAAAAGCAACATAACTTTGTCAACCTCTTTTGTGACACAAATCTCTATTGTCTAAACAATTTAAGTAAGCTAAATGCAATATATTTGTGCATGTATGTATGGGTGTGTGACTAAAATTAAATACATAATCATTTCGTATCGAATAAATAAAATAAATACTTTAATATATATTTATGAGGTTCGATTCCGTTCTTGTGATTGAAGAAATATATAATTTAAGACTGGATGAACTGATGATACTTATATTACTTATGTTCATCCATGCTTACCTCTGAAATTACTTAACCGACTTTTTATGGAATTTTGGACACACGAGTAACTTAAGAGATAGGATCGGCTTTATTGTACCGTATCGCATTTATATATAGCTGCCAAGTCCGCTAGTTTCATATAAAATGAACAAATAGCAACTACTATCAAAGAAGATCAACCTTGATCTAAAGTAAACTATTACGTATAATAAAAAACACAACTTTATTTCTTCTACAAACGCAAAAAATGATTGCCTACACGTGTTTAATCTATGTACACAATTAAAAACGGCCCGACATACCTAGTTCACGCCTTAGAAAAAAACCATGCAAATATGCTTAAGGCTTATGTCATACTGCCGACATCGTACGAACTAAAGAGTCTACTCTTCGGTTAGCTAATTAATAATTCGAATTTCAAACTTTTGTTTGTTTTTTGTACAAAAATCTTTGATATAAAACATGTTACTTATATACAAATGTTAAATGACTATGTCACTAACATTGTAAAGTGAAAACGTGAACATAATTAATTATCTTTATCGGTACAACTCGTTGGAATTAAATTTTATTAAAAAAAAACACATAGTATTAGATTCTGGTCGTGGTCTATATGATTTGAGTTTAATCTTGTAATATGTTCTGACAAGAGCTGTCATTGACAAGTGATCACCGCAAATTTAAAGCGCCGTTCAGTATAAAGATAATAAAATATACATCAACAAAATGTCAGTATGTCATTCAGTTCATCTATCACTTTGGTCGTGATGACATATAATGCGCGGGAGCAGCCATTACTGAAGATGAACGCTACATTAGCTAGACTGGCTTACTAGTTTGGACTGATACTTAGACTTTAATACGTCCATAAACTCCTCAAGGTGATGTTAGAACAATGAAGTTTACAAACATTTGCGCAGCTCTAGTAGAACTGCCTACCTATTCTTATTCAAATGATGTCAGTTGTCCAGCCTTCAAATGTTTGACGTATGACGGTATGTCTAATACTGGAACAACGTCAATATTGTTCTGTTGCTAAGATAAATATGGAAAAGCACCAAATTATATCAATAAATGAGTAATAGATAAAAAAAAATATAAGTCCATATATTTGTAATATAGAGGTACTTTATTATCTTTTAAATGGAAATAAGTTAAAATTTAAATTAATAATGAGCATCAACCCAACAGTTATGTGGGACCTCCCCAAAAGTCGCTACCTTGTCGTGGGGATACGCAAGCCCCTCCGGCTTGCGTATCCCAATGATCCCCTAGGCTATGCCTGATAGGGCTACCCATACCGGACAGGCCAGGGGGGAGGGATCTGACTAAATGCGGCTCTGGGGTGGATCCTCATCTACGCCCCATGACCTCCAGCATCGGGCGCTTAGATGAGGTGGGTCTCCCTCTACGCCCGATGACCACCAGCATCGGGCGCTTAGAGGTTGAAACCCTTGCTGGTGCTCCCGGGGGCTGGGGAGCGTAGTGGACGGGTCGGGGATCGGCGGGGGGCGGCTACGCCACTGC
>DWNR01005299.1:0-10266 GCA_018250455.1 Polygonus leo
TTGCTTCACGGAGGATTATGAGGGTGGCGGTGGTACCTCCCCGGTCGAACTACATGAGTTCTACCACCTGGCAATTAGAGGTTGACACCTACAAGCCGCATTCCACTTATCAATTACAACGACTGTTAGTTATCAACAAATAAGTACACAGTTCTACAATAAGAATTCAAATATAGAACGAACGAAAATACGTATTCTAATTTTAAAAATATCTTAATTAAAAAAGAATAAAACAAATACAATGAACTCATAAAATATGATCTTATTTGAAAAATAAATTGAAATATTTTCATTGTTTTAAAGACATGGCGTTACTCTAAACGCCATTGCAGTTTTCTCCTTTTAAGAAATAAAATGTTTTGTAAGTATTTACGAAATAATGAATCATGGTACATATTTAACTCACAAAACTTTGTTTGTCAACCTGGCCTTATTAATCAAGTTTGTTTGCAGACCAAGTTTTAAGTAATTTTCCACTGCGCTACTACAATATAAACGCCAGTAAAGCCCGGTATTCTAACAAAGACCTGTTGTATAAAACAATGGCGTCGAGCGGGAAGCACATTACGAACGATTGACGTTGACACTACAAGCCGCGTTCCACTTACCGATTACAACGACTGTTGGTTATTGCTTTTAGTGTTTCATACATTAATGAGATAATTGTGTAACCTTGCTAGAGACAATATGTTGTATCTGTGCTTAACAGAATTTGTTGCTCGTAATTAGGTTTCACGCTTTCCCCGTTTATTCATTCAATTTGTGCTAGGTAGGAATTTTCAACTTCATGGCCTAATAATTTGATTTAGGTTTTTGATACAATAAAACTTTAGGTTTTTTCACACTAATATTAAAGATGAGAAACCAAACTTAGAAAAATGATCTGGACAACTAAAATTTACACAAGCAATAATTTTCTTCCGTGTAATAAAATAAAATGTACCAATATAAATGATATGACTTTGTTTGTTACGGCTAACTATCCAGCTGATCATGCCAAAAAAGACATATGGAAACTTTTCAACAAATAATTATTTATTTATTTATTTAATACAATTCCGCCGGCACAGAATTTATGAAAAAAAAATAACAAACCACCGCGTAGGAAGTATACCGCGTGGGAAGTTAGGTACAGAAAATAATAAACTAACCAATATGACCTTAAATAGATTGCTAATTATAGCAAAAAAATCTCACTAACATTTTATTTGTATTGCACACCTACACTCCCATTATTCTTTATCTTTCTAGAAAGTACTCTCAATAACAAATATCGTTGAAAATGGTTTTATTTATCGCTAGTAAACAAGTATCAGTAAGCAGTTATTGTTATAACAAGAAAATGAAGAGCTAACAAAGCGTCGTGACGTCACGTCAGTCCGAGAAGGGTATTGTCCGACTTTCAACGGAAAGGATAAGGTTACTTAGGAAAGGTTTCTTCATTTTCAAAACAGTAGGTATTTTTATAGATAGATATCGTTTATTAAATGTTAAGATTACGTTATTTAAACAGAGAATCTATCTTTCTATAAATCGAATTGATATAAGGTACAACTCGATGGAAGCTACTTGGATGCGGTACTACCCTAGAGGATTGTGTTGGTGGCATTTGTATAATCGACACCAAGAAACTCGAAAATCATACTTTCCAATTCCTATTGGAACTTAACGCAAATTGCTAATGAACAACTGCCTGTGTCTTGATTTTGAATCGGCAAGATTGTCGACGATTCTTAGATATTAGGCGGACATCTGAGCGCTTAGGGGTAGCAACCCGTTATGAGTCAACCTCAGGTTCAAATTAATCGTATTTTGTGTCAGGTGGATTTCAAGCTCGTTTGCTACTCATACCATACATATTACCTTTGTTTACTGAATAAAAACATGTATTTTAAACAAAACAATGTCTTTATACAAAATCCTATTTCCTACATTCAAATTACATCATAAATTTATTTCGTTACAAATTCCTACACAGGTGGGTACGGCTTTCAAAACTAAAGAGCATAAGTCCACACTTGCTATGCAAGGGAATATAGTCCTTACGACTTTTGTAATAGTATTGAGTGTGATGTTAGTTCTACGGTAAGGACTAAGTATGTGTAGGATAGAGGGAGGCAGCCCTTCGACCTAGTTACAACGGTCGTTGACCTCCGCAAGGTCGTCTTCTATCGATTGAGGGCTCATATGGGTTTGTTTAGATAGGGTGGAAGTGTTTTCTTTGAATTTGATTTTTGGATATTAAAGTTGTGATTTTTCTTTCTGTAAAGTTTTTCAGTATTGACGTTGTAATAATCAACTTTTTTTTATTCTATTAAGGTAGCAAACGAGCAGTTCACCTGATGGTAAGTGGTCACTGCCGCCCATGGACGCTAGTGATCATCTACGAGTACGATTAACTCGTACTTGAGGTTGACCAGATGCGTTGCTACCGTTGAGGACTAAGATGTTCGCCTCGCGTTTAAATGTAGCCAACAACCACGCCTTTCCAAGCTGAAACACAATAAATTGCTTCACGGAGGATTATGAGGGTGGTGGTGATACCTACCCGGTCGAACTACATGAGTTCTACCACCTGGTAACTGCATATACTCGTATATGTATATACATATTAGTGTAACTAATCAATGCATTCAAATACATTTAATTTTAAATTTATTTAGCGTCTGCTCGAAGCTTTTGGAACCGAACCACTCAATTGTGTAATTGATCTCGAATTTAAAATGTATTTTCCAAGAAAACAGGATCTTATTTGAATAAAATTCACCCTCTGACAATTTGTGTACAAAGTTTCATAATATTCTTTTGATTACCTTGGTAATTGATTGATTATTTAATGATCTTGACAGAATCACATTAGTTTATAACATTAGGTTATAAAAACAGCAGACTACAGTAGAATTATAAGCACCTATCGTTAATAAACCATTATTACGCTGCAGTGAATTACTAAATCAATCTGTCAAATTGAAACTAGTCTAATGTTACGTCATTCATAGCTATGCTCAAATTGCGTGATACCACAACAAAGAAAAAACCCAACTTACAGGGCCAAGGTGCGACCTTACTAGGGTTGTCAACCATACTTTGTAATAACGTATTCTATTTTTTTTTACTTATTTTATATCTTTCTTCTTATTACTTTTGCCAGGTGGCAGAAATCGGGTAGTTCGACCACATAATCCTCTGTAAAGCAATTTTTGTGTTTCGGTTTGGCGTGGTTGCCGGCTATACTTATATACGAGTCCAACATCTTAGTTCTCAGGGGATAGCAACGCATCTGTGATCAAATTCAATTATGATTCAATCGTACTTGGGGATGATTATTGATGTCCATGGGCGGCGGTCACCACTTAACATCAGATGGACTGCATGCTCGTTTGGTACCTTCATTCGATAAATAAATGATGTTTATTGTATTTAAATAGGGAAAACATAGCTTCCAAAAATTTAAGGATATTGGATAACTGTAAGTAAGTAACAATAAATATTTCTTCAAAAGGAAAATGTCAGCGCATGAACTTGGTAGTTTATAAAATGCGCTGACATTTGGTGGTCACACACAAGGTGGTACTTTTCACCGCACCTCACCACATTAAGGCACCTTACTACTTCGTTACATTATTTTTCTCAAAAATAGTTGGCAACCCTAGACCGTACAGTCAAGACTTACGCAATTAAGTCTGAACTGCAAATTGCTCGCGTGGGAAATCCTCTACTATGTATTTAGTTTCTACAGATAGGTTTCGCCAGCTGATAGAATTTTACTTCCACCGGAGAGGTCCTATCGCTACGCTAATCTTCCGTGTAGTCATTTGTGTGATTTTAGACAGGCGTAAGTCGGCTATAATCACTCATGAAGCGAAGATCTTAGTCTACAGGGGTAGCAAAGCATCTGCGTTAAACCGCAGGATCGATTCAAACGTTCTTAATTTTGACTTTGTAGTGTTATTAGTAACTTCTTTTAATACGGGACCCTGCAAAAAGAGCATTATTTTGAGGATATGTTCCTCAAAATAACGGTCTTTTTGCAGAGCGACGTATATTGCTATATGGCATATTAAGATATACTCGTATGCCATGCCTTTTGAGAAGCCTGTGTCTAGCACACCGCATTTACCGTTCTGGTGGCTGCAGCCACAGTTTGGGATTAGAACGTCCCCGCAATAATTATGATATGATGATGATGGGAAAGAAGTAATGAGAGTTTGTTTAATAATAAATTGAGAAAATATTTGATTAAAAATTGTTTCTATTTTATAAGTGAAGATTTAAAATTTTAATTATTAAATGTTTGATTCACATAATTGTAATTAAAATGAGTGTTGTCTATTATGGAGTTTCTTGCGCCCCTTCTTCTCCATAATAATAACACCTTGCGAAGCGGTGGTAATGTTAGGTCGGGTAAACATTGCTCCGCACACCGCAATAAAAAAAAACGTCTAGGTCTCAAATTGTATTGTAATTTGTAATTTAACATAATTTGTGTAATGAATAAATCATTTCATTTCATTATATATGTGTAGCTGAATCTACGATGGTGTAGACCTAGCGTAGCACTCGTAGCACTCTCTACGGTATCGTGAGTTCGACATTTTGTAACTTCACCAGGTCACCAAAATTATGATTAGGATAAACCAAGTAGTTAGTAGCCAGTTAGACATCTTGCGTAGTGACAATTAAATTCAAATCATATATTTCTGAGAAAAGAAAAAAAAACATCTTCATTTATACACAGAATAATTTCGACTTATGTTTTTTATTGGTTAAAAGTAGCAAATGAGCTAGCAGTCCATTTGATAGTAAGTGGTCACTGCCCCCACATTTGTTACCGACCTTACTACGATTCAATCGTACCTGAGGTTGACCACAGATGCGTTGCTATTCGCCTCGTGTATAAGTGAGCTGATTACCACACCTCTAGTAACCTCTAAGTACGAGTGGCCCAAGGTTGACCACAAATGCGTTACTACTCTTGAGGAGTTAGATGTTTGCCTCGTTTGTAAGAATAGCCGACAACCACCCCTCTACAAACCGAAACACAATAAATTTCTTCACGGAGGATTATGAGGATGGCGGTGGTACCTCCCCGGTTCTACCACCTGGCAAAATCAAGCACGGGTGTCTGCAAAGGGTGTCAAAGCACGATCATGTAATGGGTAGACTTCCGTATATAAAAATTACTATAACAATCAACATTTTAAATGCCGTCCGGTGAACACGCCCGGTCAATAAAGTCATAAAATTTTACTCGGTCAGTATCCCTTATGTAAAGTATCCACTTACATAGAGAGGTTTAAAGGATTCAAGTAAAATGAAGGCCTCCGGACGGTGAAGTGGACTCTCATGCAAATTAGTTGATTATCTTTTATTATCTGTAATGGCGTAACCAGGATAAGTGTTAATATTAACTGTGCTTATAGCCAACTAGCTGAACTGCGCAACTTCGTTTGCGTCATATAAGAGAGAGTGGGTCATATGTTCCCCGTTTTTGCAACATTTTTCGTTGATACTCCGCTTCTATTGGTCGTAGCGTGATGTTATATAGCCTATAGCCTTCCACAATACATGTACTATTCAACATAAAAATATTTTTTTTAATTCGAACCAGTAGTCCCTAAGATTAGCGCGTTCAAACAAACAAACAAACTCTTCAGCTTTATATTACTAGTATAGATTTATGCAGTAAAATCTTATAAACTATGAGTATTTTAGTGATCGTGTTGTCAGTAATTTTATATTATAATAAAATATGTATTTATTAATTTATTTTTTATTTGTTGTTATACTACGGTTAAATGTTTTGCCGACTGTATTAATTTCAAAGCACGTCGAAAGACAAAATGGTTTTAATTTCCTTTCCTATAAATTTTTATTTTGCTCGCGAAACACGGGTCTCGGCTTTAAGCTGATTTTTTGTATTAATCTAAAAACCACATATCACATAAATCTCCTTTTACTTCATATAATATCATTGTTTGTAACGTATTTTCATATCCTCGACATATTTTTCATTATTTATTTGTACATATACAGTTTGTCTCAAAACTTTTTTTTCATCACGGGCACAAGCAGGCCTACTTCCAGTTTACGGATTATCGTTGAATTTTGGAACACCTTATATAGTACAATAAACGAACACCTTTTAATTTTAAAATACAAAAATATATATTTTTTTCAAAATTATGTATTGTAAAATAAAATTTAAAAAATATATATATTTAAAAAAACGAACATATTTTAATATTTTGTAACACTAATTACTGAAGTATATCAAAATACCTTTAACGAACTCATTTTCGAATACTATATATTTCCAGACCAAAGATGTCTGGCAACGAACACAAAAACACTATTATTTTACGTGTACATGTTTATAAATTGTCTTGTTTATATTTTCCGTGGAATATCTGTGGAAGGATACTTTGTGTAAAATTTTATGACTCCATCGTCGGCATAGCGTGGGCTGCGGGAATCGATGAATATCATTCAGATTTATTGCGGTCCAATTGTTTAGTGTTACGAGTTTGAAAAATATTAGCAAATATTGCTTTTTAGAGAGAGCGCCGTGTGATTATTAGTTTATGTGACTTTATTCGGTATAATTTATAATTTTATTTCAAAAGAAATACATATACCACGTGTAAATAATGGAATCGTCAAAGATTTAGGCACAAGATCCTTGTAAAATATTTTATTCACTTGGTTATTTGGATTATGTATGTTAAAATCGTTTATAGTTAACATATAGGGTGTTCATCGATAATCCGTTAACAGGAGTCATGAAAAAAAAAATTAAAAAATAAATCAGTCAAGTACTCTTTGAGATATATTTTTTACAAATAAAAAAATCCACACCGTTGTTACAATATTGAAATACGGCAATCACAGATTAGCAAATTTTACTGTTCTAATTCTTGTTATGATATCCTCAATAATCTTGTTATAGATTGTGTGGCTAAATTAATTTACCACGACAGCGGTTTAATTACAAAACGTACTCAAATTTCATATATACTTTAAACGAACATATTTTCATATTTATTTTCGCTTATCTGAAGTATATCAAAATGCTTCTAACGAACTCTTTATCGAATACTACATTGTGGAAACCCCAGACCCCAGATGTCTGGCAACGAAGACAAAAACACTATTATTTTACGTGTACATTATAAATTGTCTTGTTTATATTTTCCGTGAAATATCTGTAGAAGGATGCTTTGTGTAAAATTTTATAACTCCATCGTCGGCATCGCGTGGGCTGCGGGAATCGATGAATATCATTCAGATTTATTGCGGTCCAATTGTTTAGTGTTACGAGTTTGCAAAATATTGACTAATATTGCTTTTTTAGTGAGAGCGCTGTGTGATGACTAGTGTTTTTTCTTACACTTTATTTGGTATATTATAATAGTGCAAAAAAACAACCAAGTGGACAAAAAAATATTTAATGTTAAAGATAGTGCAGCGGTGTCGAACCCTTCGTGTGCAAATCCGACTCGCACTTGTCCATTAATTTAATTTATCACGGTTCATGAGATACAGCCTGGTAACAGACAGACGGACAGCGAAGTCTAAGTAATAGGATCCCGTTCGTACCCTCTGGGTACGGAACCCTAAAAAACCAATTTGTACAGTGGCGCGGAACCCCTCGTGTGCGAGTCCAATTCGCACTTGTCCATGTAATGTAATGCACACACACGCAAGTACGCACGCACGAATACACACACACACATCTTCATGCCAAATCCCTTAAGGGGTAGGCAGAGAGTATCGAGTGCCAAACGGCACGGTGCATGATGGACGGTGGTTCAGTGGTTGAATGCTGTAATGTAATATCTACAACAAAAAAAAGGAATAAGTAACACCGTTTTAAAATATAGCCATTCTTCGAATTTGTTTTTGTTCCGAACTTCTTTCCAAGCTTTTTCTGCGTCCTTAACTAAAGACAAGTTAAAACTTTCGAACTAATTACAATATTGAATATGCATGAGAAAATTGTTTATAAGTAAAACTAAACGGAGGAAGTTTAATGTTCGTCCTAACTAGCTTACGTACAGAATTCAGGAACTTACTTTACTTTTTTTACCTATTTTTATAGGATTTTATAGATTTAAATATTTGCACATGACAGGGCTTGTGACTCAGCTGTCCCAATCGTTGTAGTTAGGCACCACAGTTTTTGCTAAATTTGAGTGATTTTACTAAACTGTATTATTATGCTAAAATCTTCCCGGAACATGACATGGAGTTCTTCAAAAAAGGTTTCCTTCAAAGCTAGCAATGCACTGGCGGTCCCTCTGGTACTACAAATGTCCATAGGCGACGGTGACTACTTGCCATCAGCTATCTTAGTTTTATCACTAGGTTTAGATATAAAAAGTATACTTGTGAACAACGTATCTGTTGCAGTAATGTATAAATTAACGAGTGAACAGTATTTAGTACTAGCTAATCCGCGCAACATCGTTTGCGTTATATAAGAGAGAGTGGGTCAAATTTTTCAATTCGAACCAGTAGTTCCTGAGATTAGCGCGTTCAAACCAAAAAACAAACAAACTTGTCAGCTTTTTATTATTAGTATTGATATAGATTAAACGTTGATACGATACACTTTTTGTGCAAATCCGACTCTGACTTGGCCGATTTTTTTGTAAGAGCAGCGCTCGGCAACTACATGCTTTTAAATTTAGATGTTGATTATACAGCTTTGAGACAGACAAATATCAAAGGCTTAATCATAGTTTCCCGTTGTTATCCTTCGAATACAGAACCTTAAATTGCATAGCCAGCACACACCACGCATACCCGCTGCGTCACTAAAATTCGCTAAAATACGATTATGGCATTCCACCCTTCCATATCAAATAAAAAACTACCCCTTATATTATGCCGTACCTATCGACGTGAGTTATTTTGGGGTTCGCTGTCGAAATATACGAATTTTCCATCACATATTTTAATATTGCTAATTCATCGTTTCTTTTACATACACTCGGCTTTCTAAAATAGGTACATTTGTAGTGGTTAAACTTTATTTATTTAGTTAATTAATGGGTACCTGCAGAAAAATAACAAACTTAAAAATACATTAGGTGTAGCGCAGATTTTTTTTTCGTATAATGGTCAGAAACGAGCGTGCAGTCCACTTGATGGTAAGTGGTCACTGCCACCCATGGACATCAGTAATCATCAGTAATCATCCCCAAGTACAATTAAATCATACCTAAGTTTGATCACAGATGCGTTGCTAACCCTGATGGCTAAGATGTTTGCGTCGTATATAAGTGTAGCCGGCAACCACGCCTCTCCAAACCGAAACACAATAATTGCTTCACGGAAGATTATGAGGGTTGGGGGGGTACCTCCCCGGTCGAACTAAACGAGTTCTACCACCTATCGTATCGATACACCTATTGTAGTAGTGAATACAAATCTCCATGAAAGATTTGGCTAACTTGCATAATCTATATTTAGGTACAATATATACACCTTGTTAAGCTTATATATGCTATACTTGAGACCGATTTTGTGGCCCAAAAATATATAATCATATATATGATTATATATTTTTGGGCATCAGAAGCAAATGGAGTTTCTTGCTGCTTCTTCTCCATAGAGAATCTTCTAAAATGGTAGTAGAACTCATGTAGTTCGAACGGGAAGGTACCACCATCACTCTCCATCACCTCATAATCCTCCGTGAAGCAATTTATTGTGTTTTGATTTGGAGTCAGCTAATGTCATAAGGAGTAACTTAAGCTACTTTTATTTTAGAATTCTATTATATAATATGAATTAGCCGTTTACTGACACAGGCAGAATTCCACGCGGGCGCAGCCGAGGGCACAGCTAGTTCATTCATAAAATTGCTTAACAGTTAAGAACAAAATGGCACCTAGACTAATCCTCTAGACCATCGGCCATGTTTGATTCATTTCACTCACACTTATCTTTATACGATAACCTTAATTGAACTATGCTTTATAATATAAATAACTTCTGTCTGCCATCATTTATATTACTTAGTCTTTCGGACACTGCATTTTTTCTGGAGAAAGGTTTGAATTGAAAACTTCTATAGCAATGATGGGCAGGGAAAAATGCTTGAAAGCGCGTCAGCGCCATATTTACGCTTAAGGTATTGCAGGCGCGGTTTTAAGGGGGGGAGTCACAGGGGTCATGACCCCCCCAAAATTCTTACTGTCAAATTGCAAAACTTTTTAAAAATGGTGAATTTACGAAGATTGAATACCAGATATAAAA
>DWNR01005300.1:0-10265 GCA_018250455.1 Polygonus leo
GTCTGTTTGTCTGTTTATCTGTTTGTCTGTTTATTTGACCGCGCATCACGTAAAAACGGCTTAGCGGATTTTGATGCCAACTTGACTAATCTATCGAGACGATCCCCGGCCATGTTTTAGGTCATAAAAATTCAACCCCTAAAAGGAGGGGAGCGGACGGAGCCGCGGGCACAGCTAGTATTAAATAAAGCTAGCAATCACGTCTCTCTACAACACAAAAATAGTAGTACAGTTTGCCAGATGGTAGAACTCATTTAGTTTAACCGGGAAGGTACCACCGCCACCCTCATAATCCTCCGGGAAGCTTTGTTTCGGTGTGTTCTTGTGTTTCGATTTTGGGAGGCGTGGTAGCCGGCTATACTTGTACACAAGGCAAACAACTTAGTCATCAGGGGGAAGTAGCAAAGCATCTGTGATCAAACTTAGGTATTTTATTAGGTACTTGGAAACGGAGGTAGCTTTTTGACTTTCAAAAAGAATTCTCTTATGAATTTACTTTGAATAAAATATTTTGATTTTTGATTTTTATGATTTAATCGTACTTGGGGATGATTACTGATGTCCATGGGAGGCAGCGACCACTTACGATCAGGTGGACTGCATGCTCGTTTGCTATCTTTAAACGATAAAAACAAATTAACCACATCACAAAGGTACCAGTTCTACCAGCTGTAAACTTCAGGTCATTATTGTAGTTCATAGATAACTATCATCTATCCCGGATGGACTTAAGTCATATTTAATATCGATGAGTGTATTGCTACTCCAGGGAACAGAGACGATGTAATCAGAGATCATACCTTTCCGACCAAACACAAGCAGGTCATACCTGGCTCCGTGACAAACATAGCTATTGCATTATAACACCCACAAACTATATTTACCATGTATACATCTGTATACCACTGAGCAAGGTCACTCGGTGAAATAACTTCATTTAAGAGAACATTCGCATAACGCCAGACATCTAACTATAGCCTGCATTCAAATGGAACTAACACTTTGTTCTAGGCAAAGCTTAACAATATCCCAGAGCCACTGTACTCGTAAAAAGTACGTTTAACTTTAATGTATTCTAGCAAAAGTTTTCAACAACTTGGTGGTACCATTATTTTTAACGACAGCTCCCCGCGTGTAAGTTGCTTGAAATATACCTAGTAAAAATATTAACATTACCTGAACTTCCCAATTTTAACTTTAAAATTAAAAATCAAACACATTCTGTAACTTGGTCTATCTTGTTACTTAAATTTTAATAATAAACTTCGGTATCCATTACATGTGGACACTGGATAAAATAATTCATCACAAATCATTGTGCTCCTACTGCGCACTTGTCTCCTCTCACATTGAGAAGGATTTATACCATAGTCCACATCGCTGGTCAAGTGTGAAGTGGTACACATGTTTTCCTTTTCCGAAAACCAAATTATCTATATATATCTTTCTTTATACAAATAAAACATTTCGTGTCATAGTATAAGCTGGCATACTTTTTGCCATAAACTACGAAACGCTTTAACTATCCGATCGGATTCTCAATCAGTAGGCTTCCACTGGTTATTACAAATTATTATTACATAATAATATAAAGCGTACAACAGCGTACAATTACAACATAATCCGTCGAAGAAATTTCCTAAGCAGCTTACCTGAACAAGCAAGGTGGAAGAAAATGATTATATCACGATAGAGTACTGATACAAGTAATCATAGAATTGGTAACGTGGTTAGAATTCCTTTTATAAAATATAATATATTTGTTATTTTTGTATACATAATAATAATAATAAAACTGTTTCATCAACAAAAAAGTAATTCTTTTTTTCTCAGGTTTACCAAACCTTATAGGTATACTTTTAGATAAAAATAAGGATATGTGTTAATAAATATTTTTTCAATTCAATTATGAAACATTTTTTCCCCTAAATTCAGTCGCAAATTCCCTGAATCCCCGACTCATGTCACCGACTGACGGAAAAAAGTCTATCTAAAGAAATCTATACACAGCTGCTACGCGGCGGAAATGGGTGTAGGGGAAGTAACGCCCCGAGCGAATAATACAAATGTGTTGACATAAATAACATGTATATAACACATATACACTCATCATATACATCTCATACGTATAATAGCGTAGTCCTGTTCTGCTGTGCTGTTGGTGTAAGCTGAAGGCATTACTTCGATGGCACGTCGAGATTGAACCAGAATTAACATGCAAAGCGGCGCCCCGGGAGCGGCCATTCCACCGACCTAGGCTTTAGCGCTACCCCCGGCGACGTGCGAATAGCATATCTCAATTCATGATATTGTAAACTTATTCAAGAATCCAGCGATTGATTGATTGATTATAGGAATAGTTTTTGCCAGGTGGCAGAACTCATGTAGTTCGACCGGAGCGTTACCACGTCCACCCTCATAATCCTCCGTGATGCAATTATTGTCTTTTGCTTTGGAGAGGCGTGGTTGCTGCCTATAATTGTACACGAGGCGAACATCTTAGTCCTCAGGGGTACCAACGCATCTGTGGTCAACCTCCATGGGCGGCAATGACCACTTGCAATCAGGTGGACTGCATGCTCGTTTGCTACCGTGTGTTCGTAATCGTAAACAATGCCACATATTACAAGTACCTACAAATTTTTACAAAATTCAATGCACTGCACTTATAAAACGAGTAATAATCTATCATAGATAGATATTAGCACAAACTAAAATTTCATTAAAACTAAAATTCCGTTTCATTATAAACTAAGCGTTCAGTTGGCGAATAGGGCTCGGCGGGCAGTTTTACAATTCAATTACGCTGTTAATGGCCCCGGGTGCCCTGGGAGTTGTAATTAATACTCCGCCAATCGCCAATACTTGGATGAACAAGTCTATGTGTTTCATTCTTTATTTCTATCCGACTTCGACTTAGCTGTATTGATTTTAATGGGATTATGTTAGTAAATGTATGTTCGTCTGTTCTGATTTCTGTGTGGTATATAAGGAGGAGCATGACGGCAAGCGTATTGTACGTACGTAAAAGATGTATATTTGTTACTAGCTTTTGCTCGCGACTTCGTTCTCGTAGAGGTCGAATCCCCTTGGGGGAAGAATTTCGAAAAATCCTTTCTTAGTGCTCACTTAGATCATGAAAGGAACCCCTGTACTAAATTTCAAGTTTCTAGGTCCAGTAGTTTTGGCTGTGCGTTGATATGTCAGTCAGTTAATCAGTTTTGCCTTTTATATATATAGATAGATATCATTCAAGGAATTATATACAAAATAATTGCTTAAACGCTCTCTGTTGTTACTTAAATCCTTGTGCGCGAGTTCGACTCACACTTACTATTATTATAAGCATTTATTTATTTCATATAATTTGCCTCTAAACAGGTCGTATCCTCTCCCGCCTGCTGACGCACACGCACCTGCCGGGGCTGAGCTCGTTGGACCAGATGCACCTGCTGGCGCTCGCCGACACGGTGTCCACGTGCGATGCGGACTTCGCTGAGCGGTTCGCGGCCAACACGAAGGTGGACGTCGCTGCTGGTTCGGGACAGGAGATGTTGCCTGGTAACTAAAAATTATAACTGCTAGAAATGGTTCTCCGCCTAATTATTAAAAATATACCTACTTTCGCAATTTGGGTACTTTTAAATTCTAGAACACGTGTGAACTTACAAGAGTTAAATCAGTTTTGCATCAAGACATACATACATTTGAAGCTTCAGGGAGTGGCAGTCAACTAACAAACTGTGCAAGCCAATTTTTCTTACTCCGCAGAGTCACTTTCACTGAACTTTAATACATTAGTTTACTTCTGTATCATATTAGTAACGACAGGTCGTTAAATATACTCAAATATATATTCTTAAAATGAACAAAAAATAAATGTTATATATATATTTTTTATATATAGACAGAAGCTAATGTCTCATTCATCGATCGTTCGTTCCAGACTCACTAGACGACTGCGGTCTTAGGTTCCTACTCGCGATGAAGCACTACGGCTACTTGCTCCGTTGCTTGCCATTAGCCCAGCGTGCGGCGCTGCAGCGCGCCGGCGTCGGCACCTGCAACCTCGTATGGGCATTCCATTCGGAGACACATCCTCAGCTACTGGCGCTCTTGCCTGGATACACGAAGGGGCAGCCCAAGTGGTCCACTATGCGGGAGTTGGGTGAGTGTATTTTTCTTTTCTAACACTAATAATGTTAAGGAGAGGATTCGTTTTGGCACTCAAACACTCGTTGGTCATCGTTTGTATATTTTGCTAGCACTCATGGGCTCTCCATTTAGAGATGCATCTGCACTCATTACCGCCGTTCCAATGTTTGCCCCATTTTACTAAATAATAAACTTAACTAGTGCACACATGCAATGTGAACGTACACGGTACCAACGTACACTTGTCACACAAATATATATTTGAACACAAACTCGCTTTTCGCGAATAATTGTTCCTTCTATGTATCTACGGCTAAACATAAAAAACATTTGACTATATTGTCATACATACATGCTTACATGTTACATACATGTTAACATGTTAAGTAATTACAGATTCAGTGTTAACCGCAAGTAAAGTAATGTAAGTTTAATAAACAGTATTAAAATAATTCACATTATTATGTGTACATAACTTTTCATATTATTCTGTAAAGGCGTTGGCTGGTGGGTTCGAGGAGACCTACTACGCACGTGCGTGGAAAGACTAGCACGCGCCGCCTACAAGGCTAAGCAAGACCCCATGGACGCGGCTTTGTATTACTTAGCGATGAAGAAGAAAACGCTGCTTTGGGGTCTCTTCCGTTCGAACAGAGAGGATAAAATGACTGCCGTGAGTGTAAATTTTATAATAATTTCACTTAGTAAAAACAATAATTTAATGTATACGAGTTTAAAAATGATTAAAGCTTTTATAGCGTTAGGGATTTGGCGTGAAGATATGTATGTATGTATGTAAAGCTTTTAAACATGGCGTGATTTTCATCTACTTATATGATTATGAGACAGTACTGTAAAAAGCACATAAATTAACGCCAAATTTTTTGACTTCGACGAACATTTATTAGATTTTTATTTCACCCTCCTTTTTAGAATATAAATAATCTTAAACTTTTTTTTTTCAGTTCTTCGCAAATGACTTCACTGAAGACCGATGGCGAAAAGCAGCTTTGAAAAATGCATTTGTGTTACTCGGAAGACAGAGATTTGAACACGCTGCAGCATTTTTTTTACTTGGTGGTGCCTTGAAAGATGCTTTAGAGGTACATACATAAATTATTATATACGAATCATTTAATATTAAGTTACAGTATTAAATATAAATATTACTGTTGTAGGTACTTATAACTCGTCTAGGAGATTTACAACTTGCAATGGTTGTAGCACGTTTGTACGAATCTGACAGTCCATTGCCAACGAGTTTGAGAAAGCTGCTGATGGATGAAATTTTGGGGTAAGTTATCGAAATAATACTTCTGAATGTGTTTTGTTTTCTTTAGCTAACATTAACACTTTTATGTTTTAGTGGTGAAACAGAAGATGGAGAACTTGACTTAGAGCGCGCGCATCCTGACCCCTTCGTCAGGTCAATGGCGTTATGGGAACTGAAACGCTATGGTGAAGCACTCGACACTCTAATATGCCCCGCAGGAAGGCTACATGCGGCGCGCGACAACGAGCCCATGCCAAGCGTGTTTAACTTTTACGTGTACTTGCGCACGCACCCACGGTTAAAGCGTCACAATATGCCAAGCCAGGTTCGTAATATATGTACTGTTTTATATGCCGCTAATTAAATCTTAATTTTTCAAGTATAAATCATCATCATTTCTTTTCGTTACTTTCATTATCTTGCTTGGATTGATTTAAAAATATAATATTTTTGTTTACTTGTGAAATAAAATATTAGTAGATGATGAATTTTCATTAAATATACTTTCACATTTATTTAACATTGAAAACCCTGTTATGTCGTGTCGTACTATATTTTTGTCGTACTATATTTTTTATATTTAGCTTTTTTATATACAACAAAAAAAATATCATTTAAAAATTGTACACTTTGTATTCGATACCCTTACGAAAAAGGGAAAAGGTACGAACCATTTTCCCAAGTTGTTTCTCTACATCGGTTCGCATTCCAGGGCGGCACGCTGGCGCTGCTGCAGCAGGAGGTGGAGGAGGGCATCACGCGGCTGGAGCGGCGGCTGTACTTCCAGACGGCGCACGGGCACTTCAAGGCGGGCTGCCCGGCGCTCGCGCTCGAGGTGCTGTCCAAGCTGCCCGCGCGCATCCGCGACGAGCGCCGCGCGCCCGCCGCCGCCGCGCCGCACGCCGGCATCCACACCGGCCAGCTCGGCACAGACACGACAGCCAAAAGTACGACTCGTTCACGTCCGTTTGTACGTCCATGTGTCTTTGTTTTTTTACGCTTTTGTTTCTATTTATTATCCGAGTTTCAAACGATTGTTGAATATTATTTAATTTGTAGTATTTTTGTGTGGCGTTTATATATTTTCTTATTTACATGTTAATCATATTCTGTTTTATTTTAATCCAATCTAAAAAGTTATTTATTTTACTTAACAAATTATTTCTATTCTTTCATCCATATAACTCGTTTCATTTTATAACACATGCAATTAGGAGATTAATACTGTACGTGCAATTTATTAGAAGAAGAGGAGAACGTGGATTGGGGCGCATCTAGTGTAGACTGGGGAGCACCAGTGAGCACCGCGAAAACGGATGAGCTTGTGCTAAACTGGGACGACGACGATAAAGGGTGAGTTCAAATTAAATGTTGTAATTTTGTTTGTAATATTTATTATTATGATTAAAATTGTTATTTATTATATTTTTTATTTGTTGAAATTCTTATTTAAAATACCAAAATTCAATTTTAACCCTTTCTTTACTATACAATAACGTTTAAAAGTGCCTTCAGATTTTCTACATTTCCTCTCTTACTTTATCATTCGTTATAACAAACAGATCAGAAGCATCAGGCGCGTCCACTCCTCCCCTAGAAATGAAGATGGACACTTCCGAAGATCCTGCGGAAAACGGATCCGACGGAGAAAAAGGAGTCGACAAAGAAGAAATACCATCGGTGGATATAATGGCGCAGCAGCTCAAGTTTGTGGCCTGTCTTAAGATCCTTATGGAGGAACTCAGCACATTGGCCACTGGTTTTGAAGTTGATGGTAAGTTAATTTTTCTATTTATTAGTGATACAAAACTATACAAACTTCTATAAAATCAATCATTTATATGTGAATTTTAATTAAAATATTAATTACTGTGATTGATGATGATTTTCAATAATGAATACTACCAATACCAATTTTTACATTAAAGACAAACAAAATGATTTTAGTTTTTCCTAAAATAAATTAAGTTTAATAATTTTGACACACAGTATACGTGAATAGGCTATTTGACTGGTTTTTAAAATCCATTCTATAGTATTAAGCAGAGGTTAAGAAACCCGGTAAAAGTTATTTTTTTAAAATCTGGTACATATTTGCTGAAAAATCAAATTAAAAATTCAATATTAAAATAGCGCGCCAAAACGCTACTTCGACAATATGGCGCTGCAATGGGGTCGGTGACGTCACTCGCCTGGTTTGTGATCTGTGGCACATATCATCCACATACATTTGTTGCAAAAAAAAACGAAAGTGCGATTGGATTTACATTTTAATAGTGATTTATGTAACAAATGGTGTGCAGTTCCAAAATGTACAAATACGTCGTTAAAAACTCCGAAAAAACTATTTGTAAGTGTTCTAAAGAATGTCGAAGTGCGCCGAAAGTGGTTGCAACTTTCTCGGAGGGATCTTAATGACATATTGAATAGTTTTCTTTTTATCTCTTAAAAGTGGCAAACGAGCATGCAGTCCACCTGGTGGTAAGTGGTCACTGCCGCCCATGGACATGAGTAATCACCCCTAAATACGATTAAATAGAACGCGAGGTTGACCACAGATGCGTTGCTACCCCTGTGTTTAAGTATAGCCGGCAACCACACCTCTCCAAACTGAAACACAATAAATTGCTTCACGGAGGATTATGAGAGTGACGGTGGTACTTCCCCGGTCGAACTATATGAGTTCTGCCATCTTGTGAAATCGTTTCTTCTGTGAAGACCAGTTCGATGTAATTAAACATAATATTTATATTTTTTAATAATTTACTACATTCAGAATGTCAGGAGCGTTTTGTGTCACGTGACAAACGTTTAAAGAAACGCATTTTTATTTACGGATTAATTAATCAATCAATTACTATTTTCGACTTACGTTAATAAATAACCATTTTAAAATTCATAATGTATACTAATAACAGTAATTGACACTTTATTTTACGCATTGTCAAATAGCCCATTATACCACTGATAATAAAACCGACGATAAATCCTAGATTCTTTATTTCTTTATATAGATTCTTTACCTATGTATGTTTATGTATGTACGTGATTTATTTTTCATACTACCTGTAGTAATTTAACCAGAAGGAATGTACTTAATGAATATTAAAATTAACAAAAGTCTTGATTTGCATCTAATATTTTAATATCTTTCCTGTATTATGCAATATACATATATTGCTAATTACTTAACAATGTAGGTACCTACTACGTAGATGCCAGTTTCCTTTAAATGTTCAATACATTTGCACAATTTAAATATTACTTACTAATTATACTACTTATTAATTAACTTAACGGCCTTTGCAGACGTGGAAATAAAGCTAAATCTGTATGTTATGAAAACACTTTTTGACAGAGGTAAGCTTCTGAATTCGGTCTCGTTAAAATGTTGCTTGAGTGTTTTTTGCTCCCGTGGTCTCATCTCGTCTGATTTCATTTGAAACATCGCTTAGCATTGTTCACGATGCATGTCAATCCCTTGTCTCGAAAATCGTGCTATAAAAAATAACCTTAGCTTCCACCATGTTTTAGAAACTTATAATTAATGCTTAATGCATATTTTAAAATACGGTAGTAATGCCTCTTATTACGTTGTTAAGGATCTTTATGTAACCAACATATTCTATTTTTTTAACCGACTTCAAAAAAAAGAGGTTATCAATTCGTCTGTATGTTTTTATATAGATGTATTTTTTCAGTATCTCTGTAGTTTCATACATGTTTTATTTGCTTCTTAACAAAAAATCCAGGCAATTAATGAGTTGATGTGTAAAACAATAACTTCTTTCTGATATAAATAACATACGAGCATGTAGCCAGTGCATTTTGCGGCCAATGGACATTTGTAATAAACCTCGAATAGGACTATACCAAAGTAAGGACAAAAATTAAAAATAGTTGAATTCCTATACTAGATAAATTAGTTCAGTGATTAATATTAAAATCACAGGCGATAAATAAAAGAAATTGTAATTCGTACAGTAAATTTCTATAATTGTGTTGCATTTCATTAAGAACTATAACTTGTGCATTTATACACACGACATTGCTTAAGGTTTCAATCATTAGGGCTATAAGTGTCATATTAAATTTACTCCAATAAAAAAAACAAACTTATGCTTTGAACCACACTTTGAACGAATTGATTCGTAATAGGTATTTAATATTTTCTATGAGACAAAATAAGGTAACCTACAATTTTATTTTCTACAACAATGAAGACAGAAATAACAATGGACAGTATATTATTTGAGTTTTAACTCAACAACCTGTTTTAAACTGATATCATTATTTGGTACAGATCTTTAAAAGCATTCTTATACATTTTTGGCCCGGTTAGTCAGCATAGACTAAAAAATATTACGCAGATACTTACTTGATTCAAGTTATTGAAACAAACGCACGATTTATTTGTGTAGGTAGTGAAATGTGGAATGTATGGAACGCGGATAGAACACATCTGTTGATGATAAATAGTTCTATAATGTACTTTATTTCAATTCGAAGTATTCTGGTGTACTGTAAAATTCATGATATATTATATATACTTGGAAGAGAGTACGTAGGGTTGCAGAGGACGACCGTATTGCCTAATAGCATTTTCTACCAGTATACTATGATTAGATTTTGTGGTAGATATATAACAAAAAAGAATGACATTATTCTTCATAAATATTACGTAAGAAAAACGTTCTGAAGCATTAATGCCATATTGGTGTTATGTGCTCATATTTGTGACCAAATCTAAGCAAACCATATATGTATATAATAGACATGTCTATAATATATATATATATATATATATATATATATATATATAATAGACAATAGTAAT
>DWNR01005301.1:0-10265 GCA_018250455.1 Polygonus leo
TGTTCATGGGCGGCAGTGGCCACTTACCATCAGGTGGACTGCATGCTCGTTTGCTACCTTTACACAATAAAAAAAAGCGGATTTACTTCTGAGGAAGGAAAATGGTGGAAAACAGCATAGAAAAATCCTTTGTAATTTCGTATCTCCACGACCTTAATACTCCATGACCTTAATACGTTAGCCATATTTGGACTTCATAATTAAAGTGTTAGCTCATCACGTTTTACAAGCACGTGTTAATTTAAATTATCGTTTCTCATATCGTTTAAGGTCAAACCGCAAATAATAATATTGAACAATATTTTGAATCTAACGTACCTACAACTCGACTTCAAAACCTAAGCTATCAATAAGAACTAAAGCAAACGTCAGTCATCAAGCAAAGCGTCCGAAAATAAATCAGTTGGTCACAAAGTGGCCGGGCTCGTGACTGTCTCGGCATTGAACCCGGAGCTGACCACCAACCCAGTTTATCTTAACGTCAACTCATTCTGAAATATTGAGGCTGATAACGCAAAGACACTTTAGGAATTTCCTGTTAGACATCGCTCTTACTTTGCTAATTTCGTTTATTTCAACTCGTCGACTAGAAAAATAAGAGGGCAAATCCATTACTACTATCTCCATTTATCGGTAACCACTAATAAATCACTTTAAAGAGCAAGAGGACTCGTTCTGGGTACTTCAATTTTTCAGCCGCCGATCAACAAATTACCGAAGCATGAGCTTAATCGTGACCATCGGGACCACGATGGCAATTAATTGGATATTGCAAACAATCAATCGGTATCCACTAGCAATTAGATCGGCTTTCGACAGGGACGAGCATGGCGGGACCCTTGAATCGGCACGTGTTTATCTATTGATAACATCTAATAAGGTTAAATTTAGTAGGAAAGAAGGGGAAGTTAGTTTATAGCAGGCGTAGTTGCTGTACAGGCTTGGTGTAGAGGCTATTGGCCGGCGTGCCACAGGGGCGGGGTCTGGCCCCCATGTTTTATTTGAATTATGGATGAAGCATGCCACAATCGCTTCTTCAAACCAGTTGCGAGCGCCACACTCTCGCGCCCGCTCGCCTCTCCCCTTCTAATTAATTGATGTATTCATTTATTAGCGTTTTGTAATTAGTCCGTCGGAACTAAAATTGAGTGCTTAAAGCATTGGATAGCATTCTTCCTCGGCTGATCCCGTACTGACTCAAGTAAGTTCACACTTTATTATGACTTACTAACTAGTAATTACAGTTTCTATTAGAGAGTTAAGTATAACAAAAAGCTAATTTATATTCTAGCGTTTGTATCGAATGCCGTTTGTAATTATACGTACATTTTAAATTGAGTTTAAAATTATAATGAAATCATAGTCACTCTTAAATTGCTTGATGAAATGTGCATTACAGTTAATTACATACTTAAAGTTATGCAGGTATTTTGTTACTTATGCACCTGTCAAGAATTTATTGAATGGCTATACCGTACTTTTATGTCTCAATTATTTATTAACATTCTATTAATAATTACAATTCTAGTACTTCGCTTCGACAAAAACGGCGGGGTAATTTATTCGCGGCAAAAAACCGAGTATTTAATAATAATCGGGCAATACCAGTTAATGATTACTATAATAAGTCATGTTAAAATTTCTACTGACTTAAATGGCAATTGGCTTGCACAACCAATTACTGGTTGAGTACGTTTTAAGATATGGTCATTGGAACTGCTTAAACTATTGAGCGATATGGTCTAGACACCTATACAATATGAATCTGTTTTTTTCGCTGAATTGGTTTTATTTGTCCACTTTTTCATTTATGCCCTAAATTCTACAATATGAATCTGTTATTTTGGCTACATGGCTTTAATTGTCCACTTTTTAATTTTTGCCCTAAATACTTCAATTTGTGGGCTAAAATAGGGTTATTTGTACGACATTTTAATTTGTGTGCTTTATATGATTATTTCTAGACTTATTTTAGCATGGGTATTGCTAACAATGTAACTAAGTCGCGTGACTACCCCTATACCGTGTTAATTTGCGATATAGATTTCCGGGTTTGATTCCCGACAGAAATGTAAATGACGTATATGTCTATTTGTATATGTATATTATAAAAAGTGTTTATTATAAAATTGAATCTATAGAAAATTCAGTTTATGTCCTTTTAAGTGGAAAGCATATCCGACCAGTCCGGCATACAAAAGAAACATGTCGTAGGCTCGTAAACCTACTTAAGTATTAAGTATGTAAATTATACTACATACTACATGCTCCGTATAACTTGCAACTTGTCCTTTTGCGTGATTCAATATATTAAATGCATGTAGTAATTGTTAATTATATTACACCATGGAATAAATTTACATTAATTTTGAGCGTAATAAAAAAAAAAAATCGTGTACTGTCTGAAGGAGTGTCTAGAGTCCGAACTCGGCGTGTTTGTATGAGAAGAATTATGATAGTGAAAGAAGCTAGGCAAGTATGTCAGAACCGTGCCGTTTAGCATTCGATACTCTCAGCCTACCCCGTTGGGGTGAAGAGTGTGTGTGTTTAAGATATTTTATGTTTAATACACCACATATAATTGTAGACACGCTATAGGAAAAGTTTTGTTAAAGCCGAAAACTTATATTTATTTTGGCCTAGCTCTCATTTACAAAGAGCCTAAAGCGCATTGGATCTACAAGACGGAACGAAGTTTTTGAAAATAAATGTTTATGCAATCAACTTCATATTGAGAGGTTAATGACTACTGAGCATAACTGCATACTAGGTTCTGCCCGCGGCTTCGCACGCGGTTCGCAATAATTTTCTCATATATTTATAACAAATTTTATTAAAACACTAATACCACATAGTAGGTTAGCACGTTTTTCATTTGTTTTTTATAGAGTCGTAGCCGTCGCTTTTTAACCGATCAGTAACTTTTTCCGCTCTCAAAAATTAATTCTTTGCTAAATCTTTATCTTTCTCCACATCTACGGCTGAAGAAGCTCTTCAAAATGATAATGATAATTATGCTCTTTATAACTGATTTTATATACTGCTTTCGTCCGATAATCACTAGGACAAAAATCAGCTTAGGTACACTATTAACATAAAATATACCTAAGATACCTATTTATATATTTTTAGTAGGGAAACCTTGTAGGCTCAATTTCAACAGAATTATATACAACAGAAACAATTGCATACACAAATAATGAAACACAAAAATAAACACACAAGTTTCACGCCTCTATTTCCTGAAACGCTATGGGCACTGCTGCATCTATATCAAACCCTGGATAGAACTGTACACCAATCAAAAATGCATTGTTACATCGGATATGGTCGTTTTTTGCATACGCGGCATTTACGCATTGCCGCCCAAAATCAAAAATGTAAATATGTTTTACGATGGTGCGAAAGAACCTTTAACACGACCTATCACCTCTCAGTTAAACATATTAGTGTAATAAGTATGTGCACTTACAAATCGGTTATAGCGTGTTAGGTATGTAAGTTGGACCTCGGGCATAGGAACTAAGAATCTTGTTCTAATCCCAAGCACGTGTGATTTCTTAAAGTTATTTTTGTTATGTATTAATTATCGCTTAATTGAAGTAAAATATCACCATAAACATGAAATTTTCAAAAAACGAAATCTTTAAAGTGTATGATAGCTAGCAAACCCACACTTGCTCGGCTTGGTGGATTGTAACGGAAACTCAGGTCAGTTAGCAATACACTGCCGCCTTTTGAAATGTGTCAGACATAAAAAACTATAGTAACATATTTGAAATTGATTAAATTTCATTTAAAATGTAAGCTTATAAACACCATGCAAACATTTAAAGACCAAATCCAAAAATAACAATGGAGGCCAATAAAATTATGCCTTATACGCACACGGCCTATATAAATAACAAATATAAAGTTACTATGTTGTAATCTGTAGCGAGCACTTACAACCGAAGGGTTAAAGTGGGACAAAAGGACCACGGAGAAAAATATGTGACAGAGGCACGCAGCCATACCAAGCAAGATAACCCTAAAATGAGGACGTAACAAAAAGCGTACGGGCGAAATTAAAAGAAACAACGAACAAGCAACTAACACAGACTCTAACGTTTTGTGATAAACTCGTTGACTTTTTGGGCCCGACGTAATTTGTCGAAGGCGCCTAAGATAAAGGCGGCTTGGTCGCGGAGGCCTCGAGTATGTCTGTGGAATGCCGGGGTTAGGGTCGGTCCGGGTGCCTCGTGCTGATATTTCGGATAGCAATGAATTGTAAAGATCTGTATCGATTCAAGTATCGATCCTTTTGTATGGATAGGATGTTTCTGGTTCGATCTAGCATCGAACGAAATATTTAAAGAATAAAAGATTTTTTGTAATATACTAACATTTGAATATAGATTGAGGTCATTACTATTATTTTTGCCAATCTTTATACTCCAAGAAAAGTAAAAAATACAATTTTGATAACCGCTTCAGGTCCAGGCAATAATATAATGAGTACAGATTTACTGTACCATTATTTATAAATATCACAAAAAATGCTAGATTATTTTTAAATCCAAGGTAATATTAACAGGTTGTTAATATATATTTTTTAATTCGATCCTCCATGCATAACTATATGCATGTGTACCGATGCATCAAAGGATTGAATGATTTTGTATCGATACAAAATTGAGCGGATCGAATTGTATCGATCCACATAAGTATCGGATCAAACATCCCTAGCCAGGGTTGCCGAACGTCGCGGGGTTAACACGCAAACTAACCACAGCTGTTTCGTTTTAACGCATTTTCAACTTTATGGTCGTGTGTTTATGATCAGAAAGTTTCGTTTTGAGCATCGTTAAGACATTCGGTTATGTTATGGTTATAGTATTGCTGTAAGCATACGAGGAGTAGGCACTGATTTATTTCTCAATTCAAAAGTTCAATACGAAGTTGCTTACCAATTACTGACCATCTTTTCATCATCAATTTTTTCATCAACAGCATTTCATCAACTTTTCATCTGTTTAATCACTACCCGTTTTTAATCACTAGGTTTGGTTAGAAAAAGTATGGACTTATTAAATCCCTTTTAAAAACTCTTGACGGTCCGCATATGCATCGGTCGCTATATCGGTCTGACACAGAGAGTCCCGGATTCGAATCCCGGTGGGACAGAAATGTTTTTAACATATCTTTTCTGAGTCTGTGTGTCATTACATAGTAGTAGGAAAATACATATTCTCATATTTTCAACATTCAGGAATTGAAATTTCTGCCCGTCCTAGGATTAACTGACCGAAATTTTATTGCCAATACCAATATACAATACATTATATAGAGATTCAAAATGACCGTACCCATCCGGTATAGTTAAAATAAATAATTAAATTATGGTACAATATGTTTAATTAAAAAAATAATTGCCGGGAAATTCATAATAGAACGACGTATTTGATACATGTTTGGACATAATTGCTATTATCTGGATAATAATAGTTTTAACCTATTTAGTGGCTAATTTACTTGTTAAAATTAATATATTATTAGTCCTATTATGGTATTCTAAAAGGAAATTAATACTATACCTAGCTAAAAATAAGTATTTGTTATCATTCGTGCATAAACTGTGTTGAAAATATTTATGTTTTTAATAAAACGGTTTTAAAAACGGTTAATGGTGACAAACGAAGTGCCATACAAACCTTGCGCGGAGGGTGCATTTGTAATGGGGTAGCAGGGTAGTGAGGAGAATGGTTGACAAATATGTGAATAAATGGAAAATTAGTATAATCATCGTTTAAATTTATTTTTATTATAGGTACACTACGGAAATCTACTGTAATTAAGAAACAGTAAACAAAATTAAGGATTGTTCTCTGACGCCCATGGACCATAGAGAAACCATTTGTAAGAAATTCGGCGTAAAGTATGACCATATAATTGAAGTCATACTTTACGCCGACAATAAATGCGTTCCTACGTTAAAGGACTGAAAAGGACTTCTTGTATAAGTGTGATCGACAATCACACCTACCCGACCGAAAAACAAATTGCTCGGTATCAACTGCTAAACGGGGAAATGAATCCATTTCCCATATATTAGATACATGGTTACCATTACCACATGGTATTTTTTTTAATTGTGTAAAGGTAGCAAACGAGCATGCAGTCCACCTGATGGTAAGTGGACATCAGTAATCATCCTCAAGTACGATTGAGTCATTTTGAAACTTAGGTAGTTTGATTATAGATGCGTTGCTACCCCTGAGCACTAAGATGTTCGCCTCGCGTTTAAGTATAGCCGGCAAACACGCCTCTCCATACCGAAACACAATAAATTGATTTACGGAGGATTATGAGGGTGGGGGTGGTACCTCCCCGTTCGAACTAAATGAGGTCTATCACCTGGCAGATATTAGTACCATCCCGGTAAGTAGAGATGAAGATTCTCGTGATAAGCTACTAATTTATGATATTCATATTTGTTTTATATCAAGCATTTTACGAATTAACAGTTGATGCAAGCATCGTTAATAGTAAAGAGGTAGCAAAGCGTGCAGTCCACCTGATGATTGTTTTTATAATTAATGATGGCACATTTCATTATTTTTAATCTGTGACAGTCCCTTGCCGCCTCAAACTGCAAATAATATACAATTAAGTCTTGAAATTAATTTCGTTCTAATCAATTAATTCTTGTTTTGCAAATTCATTGAAATTAAATCAAATTTAGCGTAAAATTAACAAATGCAAGAATGTCCACAAAGTTTTCGCAAAAATGAGGCGTTTAATGGATTTACGACTGAAGATGTTGGCTATCAAATTTATATAAACTCGTAATTATTTTGCTATGCTTAATTTAATAATCTACACAAAATTTGAAACGTGTAACAATGCTGTATTTTGATAATGAAGGGATAAACATAAACACCTACTTATACAACGAATAAAATGCTTATACTAGGAACAATTTGCACGTACCTATAGGCCTATTTGTTCTAGTGTGAGTTTCTAATTCTTTTATTTCTATATCACTGAAAAGTTTATTTTTAAAGCCTTATTTTAAATCGTGGCACTCAATACTCTCTGCCTATCCCGTTTGGGATTTGGCGTGAAGATGTGTGTGTGTGTGTGTGGTTATATCTAGTACTTACGTATGATTAAATTATAAAATTTAGATGAATAAATAATAATGAGAATTCATCACCTATATTTATATTTCCATTTCGCATCAAAAAAAGGGAAGAAACTTATGGGACACCCTAAGTAATATAATATAATAAATGATTCATATCCACATGTAATACGCAGAATAGACTTAATTAGTCCATTAATAGATTATTAATTTATTTTATGGAATATTTTAGTATTGCGTTTGGATCATAATATAAAACAATAAATTAGAATATTAAAATAATTAATAAATTTCAATATTCATATCCAGCGTCTAGTAGTTTTTAACCAATTTTCCTTCAATTTGCAATGTTTATTTAATACATTTAATTAAAATAATAGCTAAAGCTTTTATCAAACCTTGATAATAGTTTTACTTACAAGACCTTGCGTAGGCAGGTCATGTAATAAATTATTTTCTATTTTTTTCAACTTACTCCTGTTGTTAATAATTAAAACTGTTTATTATATTGTTACATGCACTGTATATTTATAAATTGTATTGGTATCCTTTATTATTTTTCAAGGAAATATCCGCCAAATTTTAAGTAGGTTCAAATTTATAGATCTACGTAGCTATGAAATATTTCATTTCTCTAACTTTGAATTTTCTAAATTAAAATTAGAGATCAAATGATTTTATGTTATCATAATAATTAACTTTAGGTATCCAGGCACTTACATTTATTATTTTTGACTTAATTAGAATTAAAGTTAAATTAATAAAAACATAATTTAGGTAATATTGATTAGGTATATTTCTTACATAAATAATATTCTGTATATATTTTCTATATATGAAGTTACTTACGCATTGTTCAATAATGACGTCTTAATATTTAAGTATATATATATATATAGATTTAGAATTACAACAAAAATATTTTTATTAAAAACCACAAATGACCTAATCTTATACATTTATTTGTATCATTGTAGCATTTTGTTCCCAATATCTTAGTGATGTATTCGCAATTAATATTGGAGACACATCGTCGGTGAGCCGGCGTCGGGGTAGATATTGGGAGATATTCAGAGATTTATTAGCGTCGTCACACGCTAAAAGGTTCGAGTCGACGCGATTAGTTCATGTAATTAGTAGCCACGCGACCACCGGGGCTCGGCCCTCAGACGGTCAAAACTTCGACCTACAGTTAGACAATCTGTGTAACAATGTGTCATTTTAAAAGTATGGATGTTTTTTTTTTAAGAAACTTCTTTAGAATCGATGTGATTTGAACCTCGGTGCAACGAAAATGCGTAATGATAAAATCCGACTGAATTAAAAAAGGTCTTATGCGCAATGTGATTACGATAAATAAATGTAGTCTTTAAATTTGGCGTATTAACTACATAGTAACCTAATCAAACTAAAAAAAGTATGAACAACACATCAGCGTCCCGCTTATAAAGTGAATTACTTAAATTAGACGTGTAAATTTTTATAAGCCAGAATATTTCACTAGTTTTACTTCTGCCGTATGTGAATTGCACACACGTATATCATATATTTTTATCGTATAAGGATAGCAAACGAGCATGCAGTCCACATGATATTAAGTGGCCCCTGCCGC
Organism: Polygonus leo; assembly: GCA_018250455.1. NCBI lineage: Eukaryota > Metazoa > Arthropoda > Insecta > Lepidoptera > Hesperiidae > Polygonus > Polygonus leo. The sequence continues at coordinate 8,739 of DWNR01005301.1, forward strand.
TCGTTGACATTAGTAATCTTCCCTAGAAACGATCGAATCGTACCTGAGGTTGACCACAGATGCCTTGCTACTCCTGAGGACTAAGATGTTTGACTTGTGTGTAAGGATAACTGGCAACAACACGTCTCTAAACCGAAGCATTAATTGCTTCACGAAGGATTATAAACGTGGCGGTTATTCCTCCCTTTTGATCATACTACCTGCCCATTCCTTTTAATATATTAATTCGTTCATGGAAACCTACTCTGATTAAGTCAATTAAAATACAAACCCAAACAAATTATAATTAAAACGGTTTACATGATATTTATCATGTAGTTTTATAACCACAAATTTAATTATACAAAAATATAACATAATATAATTCTATATAAATTATATTACATTACAATATTTTTGACGGCATATCCTTTTTTATAGTCTAGCAATTAGGTAGACGGGCCACCTGATGGTAAGTGTTTACACCACCAGAGGAATCCCCTATACATCGTCAACCTTGAAGGAGCTCTTTTCGCACCTTTTTTAAAGAACCTATGTCATAGCGCTCTGGGAATACTTCGGGAGAGAGCTCCTTTGCCAAGCAACATCTTGCACGTGCATGAAAAAAAGGAACGCGCAATACGAACTGTTGAGGGTCGCCATGAATCCAATTGATGTGGATAGAACTTCATCCTTCAGCGAGTGGTGCGAAATGTGACATGGGTATCAAGTCGAACAGTTCCTTAGAGCACTCACCATTGTACAGCCTATAGAATATACAGAGGGACTCTATATCCCTCCGGAGATTCAAGGGTTCAAGTCGGTTAGTGCTTTTTGGATCGTTGACAACTCGTACACTCGCTTCTGTGTGGCCTCATACAAATTTTAGCAAAAATGGCACCCCTAAATGAATTTATTTTATAAAAGAATAAATTATCCCAATTGCTTATAACAGATAACCGTCCTCTATAACTCAGTAAAACACACATTTTACTAAGTAATCGTTCGTAAAAGTCTTACCAGAATTAAAATTAGTTTAACCAGTTCCAGAAATCATTGAAACTAAATTTGAAAAGTATATTTACTCGTACGCAATAAGTTAAGTGAGTAAAGATACTTGATTCCGTCCACTTCACTAGTGATGTGCTGGAAATCCGTATACGCGGATATCCGAGGGTGACGAAAAACCCGTATCCGTGATTTTTTTGCCGGATCTTTTATCTAATTTATTTTAAATAGATAGTAGATATTCTATATAGGGTTATTTTATTAAAATGAAAAAACTCACGGGTACTTGTTTGTAATACTATAAACAGCAACTTTTGTTCTGGCCAATTTACACTACCAAACACAAATGTTATCTATGCCTCCTAGTGTCTTACTAAACTATAAACAAAATAAAAGAAAAAACCATGCCATCAGGTAGCCCGTCTGCCTTATCGCTAGGTTTAGATATATATATATAACATATATACATATCTTCACGCCAAATCCGTAACGGGGTAGGCAGAGAGTATCGAGTGCCAAATGGCACGGTTCTGACATACT
>DWNR01005302.1:0-10265 GCA_018250455.1 Polygonus leo
AAACACAAGAATTGCTTCGCGGAAGATTATGAGGGTGGCGGTGGTACCTCCCCGGTTGAACTAATGAAGTTCTACCACCTGACAAATTTATTTTTTATTTTTCGCTCAATCAATAATAGGCGTCCAAAATACATACACAACAAAGATATCAATAAGTCCTCAGACTTATTTGAATTCAGTGAGCATAAAATGACTCAAATAACATAAATAAATGAGAGAACCGTGTATAATCGATCAAGCGTACCGGAGACTTAAGCGGACTCATTTTATTTTAGACTTAACTCTACATAGCGTCGAATATTCACGCAGAGCGACATTTTGTTTAATTGCTACATACGTCGCAGATGTATAATAAAAAGCTCGCTTTCAGAGGACAACGTGAGCCGTAGAGCGGGTAAAATGTAGAGGGATGTAAAAGTAATAAGAGTAAGACAGAATGATCGTCAAATTCAAAAAGGGAAGTCAAATGACTGGGATGGGAAGCTTATGGTTATGCAATGTGAAAGTAAGAGACAAAAAAATGACGCGGTGGTATTAAGGATCTCATTTTTTTAAGATATGTAAGCATCGTACCTTCGGATAGACTGCATGTCCTACTCTAAGTTACAACTACCGCCCTTGGACCACAGATGCGATACTGCTCCTGAGAACTGTTATGGTCGTTTCTTATATATCAGTGTAACCAGTAACACACTTCTTCAACCGAAACGCTATACCTAACAAATAACTACTGTACGAAGAAAATTAGTATCTCGAGCCGTATACAGACCACCTTGAAGAAAAAAATGTATTCTTCCGTCATAAACTCTGATTAAAAAGTAAAATAATTTTGGCGACAACATCTTAATTCCAAAACGTTTCACACAAAAGACGATCCCTCTACAATTTTCCTAGCTCTACGTCAAGTGCATACTCTAGTAGGTTTGTGGTTTTTGCCGCCCACATATACATATCGTTGAAAGAATACACTGTTGCGGTGACATTACTGTGACTGATCGATTTTATGTTGCAAAAAACATTCCTGTCTCTTCAATTTACTGTTTAATTTATTTTTATAAGCCTCCCTGTCAGTCGCGAGTTTCATCGGTCAAGAAAGTGATACTATGATCATAGGTACTTTGTTCTTGGCTTTTGTAAAGAGATTTTGATACTTGGGATGATGTCGAATTATAAAATAGAGGCTTTGTATTAATGTTATAAACATGAAAGTTGGTAGGTATACTTGACTTTTCCATTGTTATAAAAATCTTTTTAGTGACATAGCTTATCATTTTTTATTTTATATCTAAACCTAGCGATGAGGCAGACCGGCTACCTGAGTAGTCACCGTCGCCTATAATGAAATGCATATTCCATTGGTACTTTAATTGCAAGTAGACATACTTGAGCTGAGTACCGTCTCACTGTTCGGCAATCAGAATAAGATGGCCACGCATAATATACACTCTTGTACACTAAGCAAGGTTAAATGCATTAGAAGTCATACATGAGCTTATTCTAAGAACTCAGTTTTCTTAACGGTCGCTTCCACATATAAATCAAGGGATAATTAATTTATATAGCCAATGTAACATACTACTATTAATAAATGCATTTAATCAGTCAGCCCCTAAAATACACCGGCATGTTACGATTTGTTGGCATGACACAGTAGCGCACAGTCGCCCGCAGAGCGCGCTCAGTGTCATTACCATATATCGAGGGATGCCAATTTCCCGCCAAATGACTTTTTGGTAAAGAATGACATTAATTTCATAACCTTAACTTTGTTGTCTGTGTCGTGCCACAGATAAACACAAAATAAGTCTCCTAACGACCATAAACACGCACAGCCCAAATTTAAATTCCGTCTGCCAGTGATAGAACTATTAAGTTACAGTTATATTATTTAATTATTAAATTGGTACTAATATAAGTAATATAAGTAACAGGGCAAAAAACTTGCTCGAACATGTCATATCTATAGACATCTTTGAAGATGTCGCATGTTAGCAATATGGTCAATTAAGTATCTATGTACTAACTAGTAATGTATTTCTTTATCTTTGTTTTCTTTTTGATACCTTCAGGTAATTTTCAAGTTATGGAGGTTTATAATTACTTGATTGTGATCTTTTGTCCGTCTGGAATTATTTACTGCGAATCCACTAAACAAAAAAAATCAAATATGGTACTTATGAAGAGTAAGATTACACAACCACAAAATGAAAATTCCGCAACAAAAAATCCACATTATTTCGCACAGTCAGTACTAAATTTAATTCCTAAACGAAATGGAAACCTCACCACTCGAACAAGACTGGAACATAACCGTTCATTTCACATTGATCTACAAAGTATTATTGAGCCACAGTAGCAAACGACGCGAAGTGAGTACGGCACTATCGAGAGATGCTATCGGGGAGATAATCAAAAGGGATCGCTCTAAGCATTCCACACTTCGTCCTTGGTGAGCTCGGATAGATCTGGCAACCCTGATGGCATCTTACGATATTGTCATTACCATATTGCATCGAGAATTTTGCGTGCGCGCTACCGCACCGCTACAAAACGGCTTCGCGTGTTCTGCTTCTAGAGTTATGCGATGATAATACTTTCATTACTGTCAATATTGCGCTCGAGACGACCACTCAATGTCTGCATATATCCAACTAACGAAGTTTTTTTGTAAAACGAACGAGTCTCGATTATGGTCTCTAGATGCCTGACTAGACACCTGACGTTCTACGTCAAGCATTCATCCCGATAATTAGCAAAACGTTCGCATCCGCGGCAGAAGGATATCATAATACATATTACGAGAAACCACATACCGCTTGTAATAAATAAATGCATACACAATGGATCAATGAGAAAAACGCATTAAGAAGTAGATGCCCACATAAAAGATCGCAATCAAAACGATCATTACTCACTTCAATCTTAAACGCTCACGAGATCAAGACCTTAAACAGCTTGTCTACAAATTTATTTTTAATCTGTACTTAGTTGGAAAGAGTGCGTCATCACCCACCTCCATATACAGCGAAATTATAGTTATTTCTACCTATTCATATTTGTATGTTATCTTTATGTATACTGCATACTATATTATAAAATGAAAATAATTGATTATGGCTATGATCAGTTCAGCAGAACTTGTGATTTAGATTAATCATTGAAAGTAACCATAATCCATCTTTTACACAATAACGGATCAGCATCTTTCAAGCGACAATCACCATGGTAGCAATTTTTTTACATTAATTTCTACCTAACTTTTAGAATTCTATGTAGTTACACTTTGTTACAATGTTGCCGGTAATGAAAATGAAAATCATTACCAGTGCATAGATGTGAAACCAGATTGGACTGGTAAGGTACAAATTGCTAATCTGTTACGCTATTTATGGTACTCTACTACTTTTAGCACACTACACTTTCAACACAAAATCTGTACTCATTTCATGTTATGTTTTAAAAGTTACAAATAAATAGGCTTGGTTAAGTAATATACAGAGGACGCTCACTTTCAATCTTCCAGCCAGGTAAATAAGGATAAAAATTATTGTTTAAATTTCTTCTCACGCATATTTACGAACGGAAATACATTTTACGAATTACATATACTGAATTCATAGACAAAGATTTCAATTTTTATTTGTATAACAGAATGCGAGTAGGATCAGGTGTGCGAGGTAGTATAAAATAAAAGATAAAGGTCGTGGGCGCAGGTAATTATAACGTACCCCGGACCAGGGCCATGCATTGTAAGCAATCGACAATTTGCTTTTTTCTTTTTTACTCTACCAATGAATTAAGCTGGAATAATCTCGTGAACATATTTTATCTGTGGGTAATGTAATATGTAGACGCGCGATCATATCAATAATAATCGGTGTGCTCTTATTTTTTCTTACTATATGGCGACTGATTTTAATATAAATAACCTATTATTTTAGTCATCTTATCTAAATTACGACAAGTTTTGACTGAAATATTAATGAGAAGTGCCAAATGAGTTTATTTTTAGTGGGTTTTAACGACTATTGACCGAACTACTGCTCATACAAAGCTAATTAAGCACATTGTTAATTAATTAAGAGGAATTAATGTAAAACTTGTAATGTACAAATTTTCCTAAAACATAAACATCATAATAAAGTTCTAAGGGCTCCAACCACTGCTAAGATCAGAAAGCTGCAAGTTCGTTTGCCTCTGAGTTAAAAATAAAAAGATTGTTGATTTTTTAAATTGAGTTAACAATGGCGATTTAAAAAACATGGCGATTGTTGTGCATTCGTTTGGTTACAATAACTGGGCGCAGTCCAAGGTGTGGTGGTATTGTTGTCCCACTCACAGCACCGTGAATGATGGTATCGTACCAATCACATCATACAAATGTCATGTACTCCGCAAAATATGTCAGGATTATGACACCACAATCGACTTTTCGAATTTTTGCAGGTGTAAATATTGGCAATTGTTTCAGAGGAAACGAAAAACTTATAGCCAAAGTAAGCTACTATTGGTTATACTTGTGTTGTTTGCCCTGCATTTGTGTATAGAAATAAATAGATTTGAAATTAAATAACCTTTAAAAATATCTCGTTCAATATTAAAAATAAAGTAACTTTGAAGTGGCATAATAGTTTACGAATTTTTCTACGCGACTTTCATGATATATCAAACTTTAAAAAATTTATACTTTTTTTACTCTTATTCTACATTGCGCCAGCTATTTTTTAATGCTTAAAAAGTGTCACGGTGTCACCTTGATAAAAGTACATGCAGCCGCAGCCAAGGCTTAATATTTAAAAATAAAATGGATTATGTATGGACACTTGTCTCTGGTCGCCGCCATTTTGTACTGTCATATTGTGCAAATTGTATGTTTTAATAAGTTTTCTAGTTCTTTTGTGCGGATGCTTCCTCTACACTATATTAAGAAGTACTAAACCTAAGTTACGCATACAAGGCTGATTTATGCGAGAGTATCTATTCTTTTCCCTAAGGCGCAATTACTAATCAATAAACCACTCATTAAATCAATAATCATAATGCTAATTGCGATAATGATTCGTTGTAACGTAACGAGGTGGAAACGTAACGTGGGAATCGTAAAACACATAAATAGCAATCAACAAAAACAAAACATGACGTAAATGAACCGTATATCGTTCAAAATCATCATCATTAATTCAATAAAATAGTAGGGCTGGGTCCTCTCGATTATTCTCTTCGATTATTCGAAACTATCATCAGAACATTTGATAATCGGTCGGGAAAATATAAAGTTAAAATATTTATTTTTAAACTATTTTTTAACCCGTTAAAGAATGTTGAGGCACCCAACAAAAACGATTTTATCCTTAAAACATTTGACAATCGGTTCAATATTCATAAAGTAAAAAAACACTTTTAAAATAACGACGACGTCTAATTTTTCAGTTTTTTATTATAATGATGTGATAAGAATCTAAATTTTGGGAATGTACCACCAACCCTGAAAAAACAATTGTACATAACACACGTCGCATTACAATTCTTCCATTAATTAATCTGTCGTAATGGATGCATTCGCGTGTATTCACTTTTTGCCGCATCTTGTTCATAATTTAACAGTGGGCGATATTAAAAGAGAAAACAAAATCGCAATAGGTATCACGAAGTAAACAGGCCAATTGAATTTACATAATGAGTATGAAATAAATATCGTAAATAAGGCTTTAGTTGCACATTCATGTTAATTTTATAAATAAGAACGTTAAAAGCCAGCGCCCAGGTTAAAAAGTTTAAAAAGTCAACTGTCAACACTAAGCGCCAATGGAGAAGTAACGTTTGAATTTGGAATTCGGTTTGGTTTTCGATGCGGCAAAAAGTCGCTGGTGATAATGTCTATGTTTTTTTTAATCGATTTCAAACGCAATGGTTTGTCTGCGTTCGGTCTCATAAATCCGTTGAGTTACATCATTAACAATCGCGTGACTGTGAACCATAAGAGAACGTGTCCTCGGGTGTTTACGACTATTTAAGCTCTGCTAGACCAATTTATTGAAGAGCACTCACGTATAGATTAAGTAATTCGATGCTAGTTGCGATAATACTAGCAAAACTCGTCGCTCGTCAAATGATATGCCTACGCTAATGTCACACCTCACAGAGAATTAGAGGGAACGGAACGCAACACTTACATTAGCGCATTTCCTATATAATTTGACTAAGACTTATTACGCAAACAAAACCGTAAGCTATATTTTTAACCCTTCCTTTCTGTTTTAACTAATTTTACGTCTATCACATACATACCTTTTTCAATAAAAAGATTTTATTACTCAATGTTATAAACGGAGAAAAGCTTGCTCCATCAGCCGAGGTCCGTCCGTTTGAAACCGCAGTCCGCCAAACGTAAAATTACGCGCCATTACATTTACGACTGGCCTTCCATAATTAGACTGCTAAATTTCACCCTTTCGGCGGCGAACGAATAAAATTTGTATGTAATTAACCCGACTATCATTGGAGATTAAATCTTGGACGTTTATAATGACCAAACTCCACATAATTCCCTATTAAGCGAAATATCTAATCCTGTTTTTTTAATTATCGGTGTTAAAACAAGCTAAAACATAAGGTATAAAGTGACGGGTAACAAAAAAGCCGATTTGCACACTGCCTACACACGCGATCAAGCGGTAACCATGGCAACGGAATCCAAGATGGCCGCGGTATCTTATCAGGTTATTGAAGATGCTCGTTTGGTACCGCTACCGCGAGTAAAATGTATGCTTTTATATATAATGGGAAATTGGAAATAAGCAAATATTCCTTCATTTTAATAGCTGTTTTTATCAACGTTCCTGCTCAAGTTTTAAAACTCAGAAATGATATCCGTACCTACCTCATACTAAATTGTGGCTTTTTTTTAAAGAATGGACAACATTACAACTTTCATAACTTTCATGAAGTTGATTGGATACAAGTATAACTTAAAGTTAACTAGAAATTCTAAGCTCATAAATTTGCTTGCAATATACCTATTTAAATTGGAGATTTTATCCGGTTTAAATGTTTTTATGCCTGTACCTACATTACTACGTCTTCTTGTTCAGGCTAATGTTAAAAACATTACAAACTTACCATATTTTACTTAAACTTAAAGGTACGACGTAAAGAGTTGCTCAGGCATCTTTTTCCTATCTACATCGGATATGTAGGATAAATTGCAAAAGAGACTAAGGAAGCTGATACATAAGCCGGTAGCTAAGTTTAGCAAAAATCCTATTCCCGTATTTCTAAACAGATTCAACTAAGCAATTCCAAATTATAGATTTGCACTGAATACAACAAAAAGCCAAAGGCGGCCGGACGGCACAAACACTGCTTTACACACAAAACTGATCTTAGCTGGAGTGCTGGCACCGGCTATGCCTTATACAGCAAAACGTTACCCATACAGACATTTCCATTGATGTGAAATAAAAGTAGGTAGAAAGCTTTCTTTTTATTCACTTTTATTTCTTGAAAGTCGAATGCTTGGACAAGCATTTCTTTCAGTTCTATTCCAATTGTAAGTGCTTCATAAGATTCGAAACAAAAAAAAGCAGAAAAATAATTTTATATACTTAAACGTTACAATGTTAAAGTTGTACTCAAATATTAAAATGATAATCTGTTAATATTCTTACTAATTAAAATAAATCCGGAATATCTTCTCGCTGACATTGAAAAGTCGTAAAGTCTAACGACAAGTAACAATATGCGAATAAAAATAAAACTATGTAAACTCCCTCAATATAAATATTTTATTATATGGCAAGTAAACGAAAATAGCACAAATAATCCGAAATATCGCCATATTCGCACAATGTTGACAACATTGCAAAAAGTCCTTCGATATGCCAACGCAAATAAACTTGACAATTTACTTCTTTGTTTCAACCTTTAGCATTTAACGTCATCTGCTACCAGTAAAGCCTCATAATTAATTAATGCTTACGTATAATTAACAAAATAAATTAAGAACGTCTAGATCCGATAACCACACATAGAACGAATGAAATGGAGGTTTTAATGCTGGAATCGTATTATTATCGAAAGTAAAATGAAGTTCATTGGTAGTTAATTCGACATATCAGTCTGTGTTCGCATTAACTCCACAATCCGTCTCGGATATCATTGGAAATAAACGCATGTGGTGCAGGGTGCCTTTGTTCCATAGCTAAGTATTTGCATATGACCGGTCCGGTACGCATCGGTCCGTTTGAATCAGACCATTTATACACCTCATTTATATTAAAAGTTATTTAAAATTGTTTTATCAGATAATTTAAGGCCATTGTTATAATAATCTTATAAATTTGCAATAAGGGCTCTCTCAGAGTTTGTGCGTTGGCTTTTCTCCTAGTATTGCACATGTATTGGTCAAATGTTTTGAATATCTATCTCCATCAGGTGAAACATAATACTTAGGTAAATCTAAGAAAAAATGAATAAAAAATGGATACCCCCTAGGTCAAACTCACGTCATATCTTCTTCCAGAATAAGAAGACTTTCAGGTCGTACGTAATGTAAACAGAAAACTGCTTGCTCTTCCGAAATTTCGAAAAGACATTGACGCGCCTGGATTTTCAACAGCGATATGCATTTTTGTGTTTATAGACACTTTGGTAAAGTTATTTAGTTATATTTCTAATAGTCAAGTTAACGTATTCCGTTAGTTATCGTTAAATCACGGCCATGTCAGCGATAGCGCAGTAAATCGTTTAGACACGCTATTCGTTGACTGCTATTGACGCAAACAATGCTATTAACAATATTGTATATGGATTACATGTCTGTTGATGTGGAAAGATATTTTCATTACCCGATCTAAGTACGATCGGAAATATTACACTGATCGGTAATAGACTATTAAAATGCTAAAATTGGACATCAATTGATTAAATTATAATTATTGCGTGCATGTAAATATTTGTCAAATCAGTCGCAGTTTCTACATTACTATTGTTAAAGGTATTTGCGAAAAGATAAACAATTCAAACAGCAAAAAAGAAATACTTAACTTTCGCTTCGAATAGGGAAAAAATAGATTGTGAAAATTTATTTTTTATTGTATAAATTTTTACGATAGGCGAGATATGGTGATACACTGTAGTAAAAAATATCGTAAGGGAGGTACTCGTAGATGAGGTGAACTGAGGATATTGCCCCTCACTTTTACTTGACTTCGCCTAGGCATCGAACAAAATACAAAAATATTCATTCAGATTTTATCGATTTTCGAGTCGAACATTTACCAGTATAATGACTGCTGCGCCACTCAATTGCATCTCTTCCGACTCACACGGACACAATGACAAGTTTAAGACCTGCGGACACATCGCTGCGGACTCGCACGGACACATCGCTGCGGACTCGCGCGGACACGTGCGTACACGTGCGACGGCTCGCCGCGGGCATCACTGCCTTCACTGTTTAATTTTCAATTTAGATCGCAATTTGCGATGCGCGCACCGCACGCCCAAACTGGCATCACTCGCCGATAGATTTATACCCGGCACTTATGACTATGTGCCTCATATCAGTAGAATATATTAAAAGGAATTAACTCGTAAGTTATGACCCTCCGCTGGATTCGACCGATAAGGTTTAATGAAAATTGCGACGTTTTTTAGCAAATTCGCGAGCGGGCGGGGTCTGAGATAAGAGGAATTGATCTGTCAAGAGTGACTAATTGTTCGGCCGCTTGATGTAGCTTGTTTTATATTAATTGAACACGGCCGAACAATATGTTTATTGGGCGATTCCTTCGATAATGTTTCGTTGGCGTCACCTCTTATCGCGCGAGATGCGAGGCAGACAAATTGCGCCTCGTATGGGCTTCAATATATAAAATTCAGACAATTTACTGACCCTTTTTTGGATTTGTTTATTTTCACGCTCGTGAAATACCTAGAATTTATATTTTCAAGAATAGTCCTTATTCAAAAATACTACTAGCTACCTTCATCCAATGACATTTCATACAACTCTAACACTTCCTTACGAAAAGGATACCATAATTATACCGGTGATCCTAAGATAATGAAATTTCTATATGAGTATCTTTTACAATAACGTTATAAGAAAAGGAACGAGTTAAATTAAGTTACGAATATTTAAAAGTAAAGAGAATTCACCGGTGAATTAATCCCGCTAATAGCTTAAACCATCTCGTAACCAACTTGCAGATCAACAATGCACAATGCTAAGTAAGTCTAGCATAATTAGTCGACATCTGAAT
>DWNR01005303.1:0-10265 GCA_018250455.1 Polygonus leo
TGTACAAAGTTTGAATTAAATCTGTCGGTTAAAAGTTGGTCAAAATCGAGTCCAAAGGAGTCAGTTACAAGCAAACAAAAAATAAAAGGTAAGTACGATACGCGATAAATCGGAAACAAGCATGACCGATGCTTGTTTCCGATTATTATGTGCTATGTTTTTTTTTAATAAAAAATAAAACGGAAAATAAGATTTTTTTTCAAACACGGCTACACTGATTTTGATGAAACTTTGAGACATTACTATTCACAGAGTTATACATATAAAAGCTATAATCGTGAAAATAAACAGTGTATAATTTTCATAAATATCCGATTGAAACAGGCGACTTTTCTAAAAAAAATCATGATACTTAACAATTTTAAAATTATAATTTTTTATACATAAGTGTGTTAACACACCAACTCTTCAGAAGATTTTTTATTTCACTTCTTGCAATCAAATAAGTATATAATTTAAATTCACGCTTAATGAAAGTCAGTACAAAAAAGAATAATAATTAATTCATTCATCGGCTTGGAGGGCCTCTCTAATGTGAGTTTGGTGGTTACGCTTTCGCGCCTACTAATCGACCAATCATCAAAAATAGGTATTAAATAGGTCTTGTTTCAGAGGTGGTCTCATTTATTTGACATTGGACCTCGAAATAATATCAGCGAACTCCTCGATATCTAATGTGGAATGCATAATAAATAACGTATCCTGAAGTTTGTTGATCAAAGTAGTCCTTGACTAAACATTTATAGCGGAGCTTTGTTCTGATGATGCAGGGGTACTGCCTGTCCAATCTGTACTGTATTTGCCACTTTGAAAGTATGTTGCGAATACTAAGTAAAAACTACACGATAAGTTTCAAGTCACAACTATTCAGTTTAGAATTTCTGATGATGGAGGCAAATTTGTTTTATACTAATATTATAGTTCAAGATGTACAACATCAATTTGCCTAGTGTACCAGGAAGGATGTGTATGAAGTGAAGAAAAAGATGCCAGGATCGTCATCAAAATTATACATTATTTTTTACTTTTTTAGTTGATTTTGAAGTGGGTTCTTATTTTTTGTACTTTTGCAATCTACTGGAAGTGACATATAATTTTGTTACTTTACTGTGTAATGGACTGTAAGTTATTGAGTATATGATCAAGTTATTTACTAAGTTCACAGAGTTCTCTGTCACACTCATAGTATCTATATACTATAACTGTGACTGAACTGATTAGTAATAGTATATAGATACTATTACTGTGATTTAGTGCTAAAAAATCTTGGCAGAGGCTACGGGGCCTGCAGGAACTTACGTTTGTTAGTGTGGTAGGTGGGGTCGGCGTGTAGCCGCCGCATCAGTTGCGTGGTGAGGTTAAGGTCATGGATCCAGTCCCGTATTTGTTCTACCTGAAATTCATAATTTTAGATTACATACATGCGTTAGATCCTAATTATCATCGTATTTACAGTATATCCGTCTCAGTTGACCCACTTATGAAGAAAATGTCGGTATGAAGTCACGTTTAAATATTACATAGTAATTCTAGTTAACGAGTAGGTAATTTACGAGACGTGGTGCGACAAGGCGCGAGCTCGTCCTCCAACCGCAGTGATCCGCGCTATCTGCCGTGATCTCATCGCGCGATCTCCGCCGCTGGAGCGTCGCAGCGTTGACCACCACTGACAATATTGCAAGAGCGAGTGATTGATCGTTCTAATGAATAATCACACTGGACATCATCATAAATTTAATTATTTACGTAATGTATACTTTGAGGATCGTAGGTTCAGGGACATGACTAGTTAAGTTGATGTTGTGTGCGATGTTTACCACAAATATTTCATGTTTAATGAGCTAAATGAACGCAATGAACGGTCAGTTATCGTTGCGAGTTTGTTTTAATTGGAGTACTGCACGCCAATTAATTTGTCAAAGGCACGGCAATGGGTGAATTTGTTACTGGTGTAGTAGTATCCAGTTTAACATAAATCCACCTGATGTCTACTGGTAAATCTAAAAACTATAGTTATATATAGATCGTGATCAATCATCCTACTAATTATATGTCTCAGATGCACCTCTTAGCTATGAAGTCAGTATTTTCTCAATGGATTGGGACAGTCGTACGGTTGTGTCAGGTCAGTAACTGGGTACGTACCTCGCGAAACAGCTCGTCCAGGTCCTTCCACTTGCCGTCCAGCTCGGCGGCGGGCGCCTCCAGCACCGTGTCCTGGTACACGCCGGCACCACTTGCCAACTGGAAATTATTCATTGCTTATTAAGCACCTTACACTTATACGTTATTGTAAAATAACAAAATCTTAAGAAAGCAGTCAAGTAGATTTGTAAGGATTTGGGAATAATCATGTATTATTTTTGAATAAGTTCATTTTGTTGTATGTATTTACTGTACTGTACTGTATTTACAAACTTTGTATGTTATGTTACATGTTTATAAAATTAATGTGCTAATATTAGTAGGAATTTCAGATGTACTTAACAAACACAGTACCTACTTAAAACTTGTTCAAACAAAAAACTGAAGGAAGAATGATATAAACAGGATTTAAACCCTTGACCTTCGCAACAGTTAAGATTCCAGCGCTAAGCATGTTAAAAATATAAAAAATGTGCATGTATTTCTCTTAACAGGTATATTTATATATGTTTTCAAATTTGCTTGTATAATTATTACAAGCGTGTTAATCATATGAAAATGTGATCAGTTAGTACCATAAATACCTACCTAGTTTAGTTTACAATATGTCAGAATGTAATGAATTATTTTAGTTTACGATCGTAAAGAGCAGCAAGAGGCGGCGTTGGCACTCTGCACTGTGCAGACTTAACACTTGACTAAACACGGTCGCACGAGCGCTCGGCCGCTCGGCCAGCCTTCACAGTCGCCGCGTCTCCAGCTCGCAGATAGCCGCATATTTATTGTCGTAGGAGGGATCAAGTGATACCGTGACTGATCAAAACAAACTATTTCTGGTTATGCATCTATCTAATGATGTAGCCGCTCCACATTTCCTTTTATTTATCTCTAAAATGGACTCGTGTTACCTCACGTTTGAAATCTAATATTGTCTTGTTTATCTACACTTCACCTTAATTTGATATTTGATTTATATAGGTATGTCACAAGATTACGAGTAATTTGAAAGTTAGAATAAACAGTTTCCGATTTTATGAGTCAATTAAAATGAATGCAAGCAGCCTTTTTTCCGGTGCAATAACTTTATACTCAGGCACTTTTCCCGTTATTTTGTGAATCACTAGTATCTACCGAACAGCAACTACAGATCACGAGCGATACTCACAATTTATTTGATATTTAAATAAAGTAATAATTCTACATAATTTGAAACATTAACCCATACAACGCAAGAATATAACGTTAATTATAGAGACTTATGATATTTTTTACTATGACAATTAATAAACATTAATTTTGTAGTATATTTTATTAACGAAACAATATTAAATTTCTTAGTAACTCAGGAATGCTTAATATTTCGCTGATATGTGTCTATGTCAGTGACAGCAGTCCTTTACTCACGTGCCGGAGCTCGGCGAGGCGGTCCTTGCTCCTGACGGCGACCATGTTGCCTCCCGGTCGGTGCGGCCCGGGCTGGTGCGCAAGTCCTCCCGGTACGGTCCGCGGCGCGCGGCGTGCGGTGCGCTCCCGACGGTATCTAATCGCACACTGATAACGAGAGTGATATCACGCGCGGCGTTAAGGCCAGGCGCTGCATCACACATTACACATTACAGCTATCTATATTTACTTACGAATTTATACCTCCGATATGGGAAAAGTCATTTGCGGTTATACATAAACGTAAATAATAAACGGTAATCATCATTTAAATATTTCAAAAATTCTAAGTGTAATCATATTTATTACAAAAAACAATTTTAAGTTGGTTTCTGTGTTTTATTTAAAATACACTTTACTTCAAAGGCTCACCGTATTACAATATATAAACGTTATGCACTTTAATGCAACCTACATAAACGTATAATCACATAATGTAAAACATGTGCATGTTTTATGACAGTTCAGCAAAAGTCAATGCGACGACCTAAATATTAACAATACTACGTATGCACGGAGGCAGTGAATATTTATTTGATAGATACTCTTTCAAATCATTTTAGAATGAGTTGTAGATTATTTTGCAGAAAACAACATACACTTGTACTTAAGAGCGAGTACGTTGCATGCGGTTCATTGGCTCGGAACTCCGCGCGCCACCGCGTCACCGCGTCACCGCGTCACCGCTCGCCGGAGCGCGCACCGCTCGTGTTTGCGCGCCACATTAGCGGCCGCCGACGACTCGCCGACTGTCACGGTCACGTCGAAGTGGTTGCGTCACGTCGCCATTCTGCGCGCGGCGACGCACGCGGGCACGCTGGCGGCGGTGACGCGGGTGACGCAGGTGACGCGGTCGTGACCCGCGTCACCTGCGCATAAAGCGCTTGCGCGTTCATAACAATCGATGTTTATTTATTGGTCGATCCGTGTAACAACATCATTTACATAGAATGTGTCGAAATTACTTATCTTTGTGACAAGGCACGTAGGATAGAAAATACAAGTACTGTGGATTTTATAAAAAAAAAAAAATGGTGATAAAAAGAAAGCATTATGAGGTACTTTGAGTGTATTGTAAAAATTCATTAAGTTTAAGTGATTGATTATTAAATGTTATATTATACCAATTACCCATAACTGACTGGTTATAAATTCAAGAGACATCGATCGTCTTCATTACATTAAGTTTAAAGAAAAATATTACACTACCGCTATTTCTAGTGTAATAGCGGTAGTGTAATATTTTAAGTTCCCTTATAAGTAAGAAATCGTCCCTTATAAGTTAACAACCATAACTTTAAATTACTATACTATAGTACTATTACTATAATACTATACTACAAGGTTGATTTGCCATATAGATTTTATTAAGTAGCTAGTAAATTAAATTGCATATGGGAAGCTTATTAGCATTCTTGAAAGTTATGCACGACGTAAATGTAAAGACCTTATCGCAATCACGATTCTTTCTCATAAACATTATGTTTTCAAAGATGCATTGGCTATGTGCAGAACAGTTTTCCAAGTAACATTTTTCGTTTCGTCTTAATATTCCGGAACGGTATGTCGGCCTCCAACCGACTGAGAAACAGACGATATTCCTTCGTTCTATTGCAGGGTGCAACGCTTGCGCACACATCCGCGACTCCGCCAGTGGTGTCAAGCCTGGCGATCTATGAGGCATCCCTCACAAACTCCGATGGTGACTTAGGGAACACGAGTTCGTCGTCCGCCGTCGTCGCCGTCGTATGACTGCGACCGCGCCTGGTCACCGTCCACTAGTTCCGTCCGGGCGGCAGCACTCTCTCGTAGCAACTATGACAGAGCGCCTGCACTAGTTATTGGAATAGTCTAAGTTTTAATGATGCTGGAGTACTGCCTGTAAAAACTCTACCTGTGTGGTAATTGCCCCTGTAAAATTAATGTTGTTTACATACTAAGCTGAAATTCCTTGATAAGTTTTAAGTAACAACTCAATTCTGAATTTCCGATGATAAATATAAACTGGTGATGAATTCAGTACGACCTCTACGCCGTTTTAATGCTGCGTAGCAGTTTTCCGGTCAAAGCCTATAGTTAATGGTCACAATTATACAAGTGGCAATTATATGAGTTCTAAGGGGTACCGACGAGCCTGCGGTAAACCTAAGATTGGTAGCAATGGGCTTTGTCAGTCACTGACTATCCAGCACTAACATATTTCAGACATTCATAGAGTAACATTTATCTTATCTCCATCTTCATAACAACGGATAAAACATGAGTTATGTTTTTGGATAGATACTGTTTGTTGGATATATCTATGTATCTATATAATTTCTTAATAATATTTTGCAGAGGATAGGTACCTTTCAGAAGTAGATAATTATAACATATAATGTACACGGCAATTAGTATTCACAGAAATAGGTATAATTATTATTTGACTGACATTTTAACAGACCCATAAGACACATTCGCTATTAGTGACCTCTATGGTGATACTTGGTTTTACAACATGACATGCGAATCGACAGGCGAATATGAGTAACCTATCGCTTGTAATGTAGATGCCGCCACTACTGGCAAACACAAACAACTAAACGCAAGCATTAAATCTTTCAACTACTCATCCATAGATGGCGCTGATACCTCCAAATTGAACCGCTCCATTCAATTATTTTCTTAAATTTATTCGGTCAGTGTGTTTTGTTTTAACAAGAAAAATATAGTTTTTTTATATTTAAATAATGTTTTTTATTGTCACGCGATGTAGAATAGAAATCTGTATGCCTCATACAAACATACATAGCCGAGTATATAAAGAAATTTATAAAAGTATTATGGTAGGTTCAGTATCATTTTTGATCTTTAAATAATATATATAGGTACATTAATGATAATCAAAAAAACATGATTCTGTACAGATGCTCAGTAGTTTCAATCATTATAATTTTCATTCCAAACCTAAGCCATATTTTCAAACCTAAGCCATATTTTTGGCGTTGATTACAGCCGATTTAATAATTTCAATTTTTTTAATTCATATTGATCTATTTAGACTTTTTATTGGACAAATCTATACTAATATTATAAATGTGAATGTAAATTTGTTTGTTACAGTTTCACGCCAAAGCTACTGAACCAATCGTTATGCAATTTGGTACACTAATAGAGTGAACCTTAGAAAAGAACATAGGGTAGTTTAAATCGCCAAAAATAAGCTTAAAGGGGTTGAAATAAGGGATAATAATTTATATGAAGTTTTGTCATTGTAAAATATAAAAACATAAAACTTTGTATTTAGGCATTAGATAGGAGTAAATATGTATGTATGTGTATTAGAGGGTTCGACATTTCGACTCCGACGATGCAAAAAATATGATTTCCCGTAGCAAAGTCTTCTGGCATTCGCTTTGAAGGGCAATAATACCAGAATGATCGCGGGCGAAGCCGCGGGTAAAATCTAGTAGTCTATAATTACATAACGAGTATACTATGTAAAATCGTGATTTGTACCTCTGCATCACTCACAAGAACCAATGGAACGCGCTCAGCGACATTGCTGCGCCTGCAAACCTCACTCCTCGTACAGTCCCGAAAGGAGTATAGATGCAATTTTTTAACTCTCAAGCAATGATACGCCGTAGCGGAGTACAGTTGACCAAACAAGTATAGAGATGGCACCGACATCAAAATTATTTATTATTTTTCACTTTTTAGTTCAACTTGAAATTGGTTATACTTTTAGTTAAAAAGTTTTTATTCAAAGAAAATTATTTTACACAAAGTGTCACGTGGTACTGCGTACAAAAATTGGAATGTGTGCCTTTTAGCGCATTTAAACAAAAACTTGTTTATAAAAGTTTTTTTACTTGTCTAACTGAATTTTAAAGTAGTTACTTATGTTTAGTATTTGTTTAGTACATATGGTATCTGTATACCATACTGTAGAAAGTCTGTACTTTCTACCTAATAAAGCACATCATATACACTCTCGGAACGGACGAATAGACAATGTAGTTTTAGTAATATACTCAATTACTTAAACTACATTGGGGCATTACAAGGGCATGGAAACCTGAAATACGAATAGGAAGGTTTCTTTTTTTCAAGTGTCTTAAGGTAGCAAACGAGCATGCAGTCCATCTGATGGTAAGTGATCACTGCCGCCCATGGACATTAGTAATCATCCCCGAGTAAGAATAAATCCTATTTGAAGTTGACCACAGATGCGTTGCTACCCTTGAGGACTAAGATTAAGATGTTCGCCTCGCGTTCAAGTATAGCCGGCAACCACGCCTCTCCAAACCGAAACACAATAAATTGCTTCACGGAGGATTATGAGGGTGGTATCTACCCGGTCGAACTACATGAATTCTACCACCTTTTAAAAGTAACTTAACATATAATTAGGTAATTTTAGTTCGCCAGCTCATTAACAAGGGCTTAGTTGGAGAAAAGGCCGCTGCAGTCGGATAAGATCGATATCGCAGAGCAGACGGATAAAATTCCTCATGACGCATGCGCGGCATACCCGGGCGTAGGCTGGGGCAGGTCAGGTCCATGGCAATCGGAATCCGGGATTTTCAAAAACCACCTTCTTCAATAAATTGAATTAGATTATTTAATGTATGGGAACCGTAGTAATTTATTGCTAGTTTTTATTTTAATTTTAAAGGTTAGAAAAAATATTCGTATATATCAATTCAACTTTGTGATAAGGAAAACGCGCTACCACAGCGACAAGAATCCGGAATTTTCGAAAACAATCTTCTTGAATGGATTAAATGAGGCCTTTAATCGATGGAATCCAAAGCATTTCTAGTAACTTACTTTGATTGATTCGAAGATTTAAAAAAAAATCCTTATGACAAGTCACACGGGCTACAGGGTCGGATCTAATGTAATGGATTTCTGGTTTCTTATTCTAGCTGATTTGAATTAAATGTTCTTTTATATCTTAACTTAGTCTTAAGGCAAAGTACCCTTGGTGGAAAGTAGCCTGTAGAAATATAAGACAGTCTACTAGTGAGGTAAAATAAAGGAAGGAATGACTTCAGTCGGTATGTAAGTATAATTTATGAAGGACACAGAAGTTAATTGAAATTACAAAGTAATGAAGCTTGTTAGTAGTTGATATTTATTTTATTTTGCCAGGTGGTAGAACTGTTGTTGTTTGCCCGGGCAGCCGGGCGAAGCACACGCCCACCGCCACCCTCATAATCCTCCGTGCATCTATTGTATTTCGGTTTTAGAGAGACGTGGTTGCCGGCTACGGCTTACACTCTGCTATGGGGAAGCAACGCATCTGTTGTCAGCCTCAGGTACGCTTCATTCATACTTGGGTTGGTATCAGACACATACACACACATACATCTTCACACCAAATCCCTAATGGGGTAGGCAGAGGGTATCGAGTGCCAAATCGCACAGTTCTGACATACTTGCCTAGCTTCTTCCACTTTCATAACTCTCCTCATACAAACATGCCGATTTCGGAGACCGAGGGAGACCCAAACTGGCATTTCATGATCAAATTGATCGTGTGCTGTCTGAAGGAGGTATCAAGAGTCTCCGAAATCGGTTGGTATCAGCTGGACTGTATACTCGTTTGATATCTTTATATCCGATAAAAAAACATGTTCACCAGCAAAGGGTGAACTCAGGCACAGGCGCGGTTCTAAGGGAGGGGTCATAGGGTTCATGATCCCCAAACATAATTGGTAAATTTACGAAAATTGAGAACTAGATTAAACTCCAGACGTCTAAAATATTATTAATCGTTTTGCCAATAAAAATAGAAGACTTCCAGTTGCTTTATGGTTGCGTTAAGATGTTTGCGTCTTGTATAAGTGTATCCCGCAACCAAGCCTGCCCAAATCGAAACACAAGATATGCTTCACGGAGGATTATGAGGGTGGCGGTGGTACCTCCTCGGTCGAACTAAACGAGTTCTACCACCAGGGAATGTGAAACAATAAAGGCCTAAAATAATATGTAGATAGTAAAATATATTTATAAATTAATTCATTGGAGTACACAAAGCTAGTTTCCGGAACTGGGTAGGTCTGCATCGAGGTAAAATCAATACGATTCGCCCGGGCATCTGGGAGCTCGCAGTTCGGTGTTGAAGCACTAGGATGCGCTACTGTATGTAAATGTATAGGTATAGGTACACACCCTTCGGCATCTCCCTTCTCCCTTTATTCACTTAAAATGTACAGATATAATGAGGATGTGGGAGTAATAAAGGCAAGTGATATTTTTAAAAGTCTACAGTTCATGATGTTCTTTGATGGAAAAATGTTTTCTTTACTTGCAGACATGGCATATTGAATTCCTCCCCACGTCACACTTGGCACAATATTAAAAATTATAAAACAATTATTTACTAACTTTTTTCTTTCCAATTTTTTTGTTTTGCATTTTTACGTTTTGTTGTCTTATATTTTGGATATGAAATCGGTATCTATGTGACACGTGACCTGATCGAAAATTCGCAAGACGGAGGGAGAGTACACCGCCGGCGCGGTTTTTATTTATAAGTTTTCACTTCTATCGGCAGTCCCTATGACTGCCAATTTATTGTTTTTTTAACCGACTTCAAAAAAAAGAGGTTATCAATTCGTACCGTATGTTTTTAACCGACTTCAAAAAGAAGAGGTTATCAATTCGTACCGTATGTTTTTTTTTTT
>DWNR01005304.1:0-10265 GCA_018250455.1 Polygonus leo
GTCCCTCTGGTGCTGCAAGTGTCCATAGGCGACGGTGACTACTTACCATCAGGTAGCCCGTCTGCCTTATCGCTAGGATATAAAAAAATTGAATTAATTAACAAAGCACCTTTACAGCGTTTGTTGGCCAAAACACAAAAACCACAAGTGAAACCACGGGCAATCCTAGTCCATTAATAAAACCCAAAATTCCGTAGAACTCAAATAAGACGATGATTCGTGGGAGCCGCCATCACCAATAAATACCGACAACGAATGAGGCGTAACTACATTGTAATCTAATGAACGAATGATTATAATAGGAAATATTTAAGTTCTTCCCTTAATCATGATCAGTTTTATGTGTTTCAATATTGGATGTTAAAAGGTTTATGATACGATGGCTTGTGGAAGATGAGCGTTTTGTATAAAGTGTATAATATGTTGTCTTTATGCTTATAGCAGTTGTCTCATGCCGTTCTGATACAAGTTATAAATATATTTTTCTTAATGTTCATTTTATTAATAGTAACCTATTATTGTCCCACGGCTGGGCAGAACGATAAGGGTTTAGATCATAGTCACTGCACAAATGAGAATTAGCAGACTTCGCACGATTGTGATTGCTATCTAAAATCTTTTTGATTATATGTGAATATGAATATTTAAAGTACGAGGCCTGTCTGCGATTTGAATGTCGGACCCTCGTTGTAAAAGGTGAATCTTATTTACTAAACTATGTCTGTTTAATATTTTTTTGGTAATCAGAATTAAGGACACTGTAAAGCTGTCTATAACGAGGTCTTAGAAATTATTATAGTTAAGCATATTTGGAATATTTGTATGTGTGTTGTTTCTAACATAGTACGTAAAGTACTTAACCGATTTTTACAAATGAGGTGTCAATGGATTCGTTATTATGGTTCCTAATTGAATAATACAGACTTTTTTGCAGTCAGATGTAACTTTTTAAACTCGTAGCTTTCTATATTACTACTACATTTACGTACCTACTTAAAAAATCTACAATGAACAGTATAGTAAATCAGTAATATAATACCGATGTAGCATATATACAGTAAGCTCCCACGTTAACCGCCTAGACAGGATAATTTTAAGGAAATAGGCATCCTGCCAAACGTTCTGCGAGCCAAATAGTCTATTAACTACACACAACACTACAAACCATATTTATGTACTAGATACCTAACGTAATATGCTTGTAAACATATGTGAAACATTTCATTAAATTATATGACACATTTCGAAGTGTTTTGCTGTGACTATCTAATGATATCTGTAATCATTTTTAATACATAGAAGTAGATGGTAGAACTCATAGCAACGCATTGTGGTCAGCCTCAATGATCGCAATGTCCATGGGCGGCAGTGACCACTTACCATCAGATGGTTTGTATACTCGTTTGCTACCTAAGGATGATAAAAAAATGTCTCATAGAAGTCAGCAAGAAACGAGTTAGGAATCCATTTGATAATAAGTTTTGATGATGGTTGCATTATGATGAAGTCCCACAACAGATTTCTGCTACTCCTGAGGACTGAAGAGGTATCCGAATTCCCTTGTGAACTTACAATTAAGAAAACCTTTCGTGCCATAAGACATGTCGAAAGTGCGGCGCGTAACATTCAGCCGAACACAATCGCTAGTTTTTCAGTCATGAGTCGAAATGACCTTCCGTCGACTATTATACTTCAACCGCCGAATTGTCATGTTCCATTCAGCAGGTGTGTCATAAGAAACAAGTAAAAGCTTATCAAATGTTCTATCACCTTAAAAAGCTATAAAATTGCTAGTAAAAGAATGCATTTACGCCTTGAAACACTAAGACGTAAATACAGAATCAACAAGTCTAGCACCTCTAAATCTATAAACAAAATTGCTAGTAAAACTATATGGACTATATTATGGACTACAGATGGCACTCAGGCATAAAATGCCTTATGTGCCAATAATGGTATTTCATTACAGATAATATTACGAGTTGCAATATAAGCGATATTAACTTGTCGTGATCTTAGAGAATGACCTGTACACAAATACTGTGTTTTACTATTAATATGTCGCCATTTAGTACCCTGTTTGATTACTTCGATAGGATCACATTATCAGTGATGCCAGAAAAATAAAAAATATTTAAGTTTAACAATTCATTTATTTTAAATTACCGGACTTAGCCGTGCGCATAACATGAAGACACGAAATATTTTTGCAAGCTCCATCAAGCAAGTCTTTTTTGATAAGTGATAAGTGATCACAGCCGCACACGGATACTAGTAATAAGCCCCAAGTACGTTTGAATCGCTTGACATAGACCACAGATGCCTTGGTACCTCTGAGGAATAAGATGTTCACGTCTTGTGGAAATACTGACAAACACGCTTACAGCATGCAGTCTATCTGATGGGAAGTGATAACTACCGCCCATGAACATTAGTAATTTTCCACGAGTACAATTATATCGTACTTGAGGTTGACCACAGATGCATTGCTACCCTTAAGGTCTAAGATGTTGGCCTCGCGTTTAAGTAAAGCCGGCAACCACGCCTCTCCAAACCGAAACACAATAAATTGCTTTACGGAGGATTATGAGGGTGGCAGTGGTACCTCCCCGGTCGACTACATGAGTTCTACCACCTGTCAAAATCCTTGCAAAAACCTTGCTTGGAAGTACCACCGCCACCATTATAAGAGTTGCTCCTCGGTCGATTTACCCGGTCTTCTATTATTTAAGCTACCTACCGACTGTCCGGATTCCAATGGAATACCAAGCAATTTCTGTAATAAAACTCGTATTAACGACAGTCAATAAAGAATAGGACGCATCCACCGCCTTATCACATTATGTAAATACCACTTCACACGAGCCTATACGTGATCAAGTTACTGCCCGGCCACGACTTTGTTGCTGTAGCGACTAGTGAAGTGTACGTAAATGACTACATATTTTCAGCAACGCGATAGACGGTAAAACTGGTATGATATTTGCCCAAGGCGGCACTATACCTATTCCCGAATCGTAAAAATCGTTTATTCACAATTTGTGATTCGCTCAGCAAGGCTCACACTCTTTTACAGGAGGCGCTCATTTCAATCCTCATGGCGGCTCTGACCACCATATGAACTGCATGCTCGTTTGTTACACCTTACAAGGTGGATTTATTTATCATGCCCCGACAGAAAATTAAACGCATCTTTTTCTACACAATTAATGCAACTTTTAAAATTGACTCTATTCAAACAATTGATTGTGGTTTTGGACTTAGCGATTTCATGTCATACCACGGAATTTCTGTAGTTTTGTCGCTTTGCTAGAAGTCATGGCCAGAACCTTATAATGAAGCGCCATTAATTAAAATAAACAACCACGCCGCATAGACGAAACCACTTAAATAATCTGAAAATTTGACAACGCAACAAATTGGATTTCGAACCATATATCTTTGAAGTAAAATCCGTAATAACATCTTCCAAATATAAATTAACAAATCACAGCTTACGTAATATTATTAGATTATTGTTAGTTGAAGGAATCTGAGAGCTATGTTGTGTACAATAATGGTGGTTTTGTGAAACAAGTATGGCGGCTTATCGACGTTAAACACACAAAATTAGAAATGTTTAGACGTATCAAGAAATTACGGACTGTATCTATGCTTATTTTTTAGATTGGTTTGAAATGTACTAACATAGCAATCAATTCGATTTAAGAATTGAAACTTGCAACATTATAAATCGTTTTGTGGGTATCGTGAAATACACTAAGAAATAAACAAATCTACGGACCCAAAACTGAAAACAGATCATCATTATATTTATTTTTTTGCCCTCTACGTTTTCGAGAGTCGTACACTGGATATTTCTTGTAAAATTGAATTGGTGACTGTATACTAGGCAAGTAGTAAAATGAGTAAATATTTAATCAAACAAATTAATCTATTAGATTTGATAAATTAATTCGATCCACTCGTAACGATTCCTTAAAAGGAAACTATATAATACTCTCCCATGCTTACGTAAGTTTAATTGTGTAATATGCAATGTGCAATGTGCAATTTAGTACATCACAATATTTCGCAAATAAATTAAAAAGTCAAGAGGAAGTTCATCGCAGTCTATCAGTACGCTTTATTTTAAATTCTGTTATAAAAATTACTTAACCTCAAAAACACTTCATCAATCAAGTCTAAATTCGAAACACAGATTTAATTTATTGGATGTGCTCTCAACCACAAAATCTAACACCTAGACATCACATGCCAGCTTTTGATTTTGTTAACTTTCCTTTCATGAACTTTTAGCTAGTAGCTTTCGTCTCGACTTTACTAACCCACTAGATAATACCCACTTACAAAGACACGCACAAGTCAAGGGTATACCTCGTATTTGAACCCCAGACCCTCGTCAAAATCTGACCACTAAGTATAACTTACTTTCCACTTATCTCAATTTGGTTTAACACAAAATTATACTTTCAAGCGTACGTGTCGTACGTATGAGTCACTTACACAAATATACTTTCAACTTAATTCGTACTTAATTAAAACTTTATTAGGATTTACAGGCATCCACGGATGCATGAGGTAGATTACATGCTCACCAAATAAACTAAACTAAGTAAGCCGAAAATTGCGGAACATATTATAAGAGCAGAATGGTACCGAAATATTTGTATTGTTGTTATACTTATATCAACTATTAATTTTACATCTTTTCAAGACTTCTTGAAAACCAGTTAAAATTAAAATTAGGTTGAAAGATTTAAACTGATACCTTTTTTAATGGAATGCTATGCAAATGCAAACGAGCCTGCAGTCCAGTCAAAATGGTAAATGATCACTGCCGCCATGGACTTTTATTATCAACCCCAAGTATGATTCAATTTTATCTTTAGAGACGTATATTCGCCTCGTGTTTAACTATAGCCGCCGTCTAAAACTGGAACACAAGAATTGCTAGTGCCCCAGTCAAACTACACGAGTTTTACCACCTCATACATACATGACATACATACATTCATACATGTATGAAACATGTCAAGCCTAATAAAAGAGTCAAAGTCTCTACCGTCACTCGCGCGCAGATAAAGCACAGTGCAGACATTGAGCATATCTAGCACTTTAAATCTACAACGTAACCATGAAATTACATCAAGCGGGTTGTCAAATAAAGATGCGCTGTTAATTACATGATATTTACTAACGAACCTGATCACGGATTGCAGTTTCGCGATCAACAAAATATTTGCTCAAAATGTCAACTGATACGCAACTTTGCTCGATCAATCTTAATTTCAATTAATGATAATATCTTGTAGCATTTTAAAATGTTTACTTTTGAAATATAGCTTTATTAAGGATGCATTTTTATTCTTTTAATTTTGAGTATTGAAATTTTTTTCAAGAAGAAATAGCATTCTTCTTGAAAAAAGTTCTTAATAAAAAAGTTCTTCTTCAGTTCTAAATAATACTAGAGATTTTACAATCAAATCAAATCAAATAGTTTATTTGCATAAACAATGGGTGAACAAGATATTACATTTTAACACAAAACAGTACTGCCACGTTTTACCTATTAAGGCATACAAATATTTATAACTATAATTACTTAAGTCAATAACAAATATCAAAATCGTTTTCATAATTATGAAAACTGAGACATCATCATCACCACCAACATAATCATCAAGACTTATTATTGTCCCTCTGCGGGGTGTGGATCTTCTCTCTGAATGAGAAAGATTAATTTTTAAGTGGCTGAGATTCGCTTCCTCAACTTTGTTACGAAAAGTCTTTCCTCTATGCTATCCCTGCTTACTTTGTACTAAGATAATCAATTGGAAAAAGCCTCTACCGTTAGATAGTTAGTGTTAGACTTGAACAAAATCAGTTTCTTTCAAATCCAAACGTGTTAGTTGACTAGCTCTCAGAAAGGCGACGCGAAAGTGATTCTCTGCATCTGAATTCCAAACCAGTGCCATCCCGATGTGACCCGAGGTCGAGCTTTCTACTCCCGCCGCGTGCGACGCGTCAACCCGCAATTAATGGACTATGGTATCTTCTGGCCCTTTTCTGTGTTTACCGTTCTGTCGATATATGTTAAGTTCTTTTTATCAAAGTAGAAATTTAACCAATCATATGAGTGTATTTGAACCTGCGGTCTACCTGTTATATAGTCATAGCTGTTTACATACACTTGGGGGCGTCCAATCCATGTACTTTACATGAAGCATTTTTGACAAATTTTCATACCTGAATCTCACGTGAGGTTTTTTTAAATTTTCGAGTCTCGTCAGGGTTATTGTGCAACTTGGTCCCATTCCCGAAACGTCGATAAATATCATTTTGAAACGTTTAGTCATATTTCATTTCATATTTTTTTCTGAATATAATAATAAATTTTATTCTGTTACTTGTGGAAAAAGAACATGATATTTGCTAAGACCCCCTCCCCCCTAATCATCATAACATATTATTGTACCAGTGCTGGGGCACACGGATCTTCTCTCAGAAAGAGAAGAATTTTAAATTGATTTGAGTTTTTTGATCTGTAAGATGTAGATTTCGTCACGATTTTCAAAGATGTGGTAAAGCATGCAGAAGAAGAAATAAACAGTTAGGACGGATTTGAACACCAAAATCTTCAAAATCGATACAAAGATACTAGAAAACCCCAAATAGCTGGCGGTCTAACTTTTGTTCAGCCACAGATATTTCTCTAAACCTTTGATGCACTTACCAATATTGCAAAGCAGAAATAGTATCAGGCTTCTATCAACTTTAATAATTTAATGTGACTTATTTCATCACAGGGGCAACGTATTTCAACATTCATCGAAAACATTTCGAGTGCTGCTTGCCTGTTCTTCATGCTGTTCTCACTAATGCCGTCATTAGTGCAGAAGCAAGATGACCTGGCGAATACCGTTGGAAACTACACCAGAACTACGAAGCAGGAAAACTGACGACGAGTACCGTTTGCATCTACACAAAAAGGTGCAGAACCAAAACAAGTTACAGAGTGAATCGTAGCGCTATCAGTAATCCTAACATACCGTCCTGTTTTGACCTGGGGTCGGACTTTCTAGCCGTCAGTCGTCAACCTGTAATTAATGCCAAGCCGATGTCTTTCCGTCTGTATCGAATCTAGAATCCGGTCCTGAATTCAATTATTTTATTGTAAGCGGTAATTGGCTGGAGATGGCTAAGTCGCTTGCTTGCGGATATGTACTAACTTCTAGGTATAAATACATTGTAATGAACCTATATGGAACCGGCTTAGCATGCTTGCGATCCTCTTAAAATCTGCATCTTAGATGGATTCGCATTTCATAAGCACTTTACATTTGATAATATTTCTTCATGCCCGGGTTTACTAGTACTGTCTTATATAATACTAATGGTAAGCCCGGATAGACGCGGACCCGGATAGATCGAGACAAAAAAGTTAAGTTAGAGCAAGTTACGTATGAGCTTGTTTTCTTTCAATTTGATGTAGTTAATTTTCAGGACAAACATAGTGATATATGTTTTGTTATATTTAGCTATAATATATTCCTACAACTTACCGCATACTACATAAAAACACACATTTACATTTATCATATTAATTAGGATTAGGATTTACATCAGCTATCTTTATAACTAGTAAATTGCAATATCTATTATGTTTTATCACTTACTATGAACATTCATAGGCTACATTTCATAAGTAATTGATCGGTTGAGTAGTTAAAACGTAAAAGCGTAACAAACATACAAACACACAAACACATTTTAGTATACAAGCAAGGATTAGGATTTGCATAACCCATCCTTACAACTAATAAATTGTGCAATATTATGTTCCTATCACTTACTATGTACAGTACTGGTAAGATAAATTTCATAACTAATTGCTCCTGACGATGTTACGACGCCTACCACATTAAGTTTTATATGGTAGTAACCGTTTGACCGCCGTAAGAAGTTCGTAAACGCTTTAGCAATGAGGAAAGCTGAGTTATAAGTAATCAGTTTACAACTAAAAAGAAACCTCAAAGGGATTTCTTAGAATATTAACATTACATTACAACGTATATGTCAGGTGGTAAACTCGTGTAGATCAATCAGGGAGGTACAACCGCCTCCCTTATCCTCCGTGAAGCAATTCTCGCGTTTCGGTTTGGCGAGGCATGGTTGCCGGGTATACTTACTAATGAGGCGAATATGTTAGTCCTCCGGGGTAGTAAGGCATCTGCGGTCAACCTCAGATACGATTAACTCCTACTTGGGAATAATTACTAACGTCCATGGGCGGCAGTAACCACTTACCATCAGGTGGACTGCATGCTCGTTTGCTACCTTCATTCGATACAAAATCGTATATAATTTTATACACAAAAAAATAAGGAAACGATGCCAAGTGTGCCATGAAGGGACGGAGGTATTCCGTGAGATTTCTTGAGCAAATTTAGATGTGGTGAAGATGCGGCCACCTCGGGATTGTTCCCTTTCCAAAAAGAATCAAAATCGGTTCACAATTGATAGAAATGTGGGTGCACTAAAGATAGTTTCCCCTCCTTTTGTGAAGTTGTTTAAAAATAGGTAAATGTTTCACTAATATCCGTAAATATTTTCTAATTGGTAAATAGTACAATCTCTCCATTAACTCCGTAAGTCCGTTCACCTGTATCTATGTTCTGTGTAAGTACGTATGACTTGTAATATGTAGACAAAACAAAAAACCGGAATTGTATGGTATATTTTCAGTTCAAATACTGAAGTACTTTAAAATTTCTATAGATTTTTTTAAACGTCGCCATCTGTAATATACGGAACCCTTCTGTGCGGTCCTGACTCACCTTTAGCTTATTATTTATTATTTTTTCATCG
The DNA here is from genome assembly GCA_018250455.1 of Polygonus leo. NCBI lineage: Eukaryota > Metazoa > Arthropoda > Insecta > Lepidoptera > Hesperiidae > Polygonus > Polygonus leo. The sequence continues at coordinate 8,872 of DWNR01005304.1, forward strand.
TCATATATTATCGATAAATGCTAATACAGCTTTTTGTTTTCTGAAGCCATAATTGACCTTTTAGTCTATTAGTAAATGGCGGCATTTCATTCAATACATTTATTATCTGTAGCAGGTAGGCTTAACAAGTAGGTAACTGGTAAAGGTAAAGCGTAGGTTAAATGTTACCGTTTGACAAATTTGAACGCATTGTTTAAACAGGAACGTCAGTAAGCCATAGATAAAATATATTTAGATTAATGTGATAAATAAACGTGTGTACTTTTCGACAAATTGTTGATTTATATTTTGTGCGTGAAGTAATGATATTATCTGTTTATAGAACTTAAAACTTTTTCTAGGTTCGTAGATTTTTAACACTAACATTTTATTACAAATACCAGGGAGTATATATATGTAGTCTAATTATTAAACGATTATAATTTATAAAATTAATAAATTAATTTAAATCAAACATTATTACAAGTAACATTTTTTTGATAAAAAAAAAAAACAAATAAAATGGCGCCTCACTTTGCCTCACTACCAAATAATTAAAAACATTTATTTCCAGCGGTTGCCTAATAAATTCTCTTGATCTAAAGTTTTAAAACTTCGCTATCTTAATATTACTTTAACGTTCATCTTACACCACGGGCACAAAGTTCATTGAATTAAACGCATTCATATCCATTTTATCGTTTAAAGTGTTATATTTATCGATATTTTTATCATCCGTAGGTTTTACAGTTTTGTCGTGTGTCGTATTAAATTAAGGGTCATCAATACAAATGGCGGTCGTAGTTCGTCGGTTGGTTTAGAATGAATTTAAAATACATAAAACGTAATTTAAATAGTACGCCGGTTTGGTGAGCTGGTTGCGTAATACTGCATTCTTGCGCGCCAATATGCGTAAGCAGCTGAAACCGAGGTAAGAGGTGTAGTAATAATATGTAGTATGCTAATCCATAGACTAAATTTAAGGCTTGTTTGGTCGTGAATGGGATACAGTAGATGTCAAGTAAGTAACTTATTATTGTCCCTCTGCTGGACGCAGGTATCTTGATAAAAAGGAAGAATATATATCTACAATACCATCTAAGTGTATTTTGATGCGCTTAACTTTCTTTTGGGTTTTGTTTTTAATATTTTTGGCGCGTAAATTTCAACAAGATATATTCCTTCGCCGAAAAGAAAAATCAGCGGTGCACCTGGGATTTGAAGCCCGCTACCTCAATAGATAAGCCGCAACTGTAAGCATTAAGGTATCTCTAGTTATTCTATGTCATATTAACGATATTAAAAAAATGTCATAATGCTAACGGCACTACTGACAATCTTTTTTTTTTATGTTTTAACCTAGCAATAAGGCAGACGGGACACCTGATGGTAAGTGTTCACCGTCGCCCATGGAC
>DWNR01005305.1:0-10264 GCA_018250455.1 Polygonus leo
ACCCTTCTAGCATCAACCCCCATTTTTTTATAATTATTTTTTTTTATGGCAGAACAACGTCTGCTGGGTCAGCTAGTTATTTTATAAAATATTTTTCGCTTTCATCGTCTTTTTGAAAGTGTTTGGGATAGCAGTTCAGTTTAGGTGGTACATATTTTAATTCGAAAGCCTTGAATATTTTGGAAGTAAAAATATTGTCCTATTCCTAATTAGTTAATTATTTAACATTGCTAATCCGTTATAAGATACCTACGTCTAAAGAATATTAAAATATACATCTTATTATTTTAATTAGGCAATTAACATTACATTGATTTGTTGATTTGTATAAAATAATACAAAGTAAATATAATAATGTAGATTATCATTCGATCGTGACATTGCGCGAGGACTCAGCGTGGAGATGTCCAAGTACTTGTTACAAACGTGTTATATCACATGAGTCATATATCTGCGATCGGCGGACATAATATGTCTTAGCTGATTTCGTAGAACATTTAAATGACAGACCACGCTTCAGTGACGTCCGACAGGAAGTCTCTCTTAACTCTAATATCAGATTTTTTACCAGGAAATCTGGTTACGCTGTTTCTATGAAGAGATATATTGGTAATATTGTGTTATAATATAACTTAATGAAGTAATCCTCTACGTGCCTTTTTTAAATTATTTTCGTGTTGATCATTTAATGATTCCTAATACGTAAGAAACACGTCCCCTGAATAGGCACGGCATTATAACCTGGACATCTGATATTATAATGATACCTATTTTGGTAGTGGTGAAAGTTAATAAACACTGTATATTAATGGTGATAGTTTGAGGCAGGTTAAGGTTTAATTCGATTTTCCAGGAAGGAACCAATATCACACCATGAACAGTAAGCTTTAAATGGCAGTCACCATGTTCTTTGTACCTCTGAATATGCCCGTCACGTGTGCGTTTGAATCTAAAAAGCTGGCTGTTTACGTTTAGATCACGTTTGAAGTTAATGATTCCGACAGTGTCCCTCGCACCTGTGTGCTCCATACCGCTTCACAGTCAAGCCTACAGTCGCCGTCACATCCGCTTCCCGAGTTCCTATCTCTTTTGAACAACCCTTTTCGGGGCACGCCGAACTTCCGCTGGGCCTTTGATGATAATACAAATAATGCCAAAGACTGATTTGTAAATGGAACGCATGTATATATTGTCATAATTGAAGTTATTTTCATTGTTTTAGTCCACGTCAAGAAAGTGTAGGAAGGTCTTTTTATAGGAATAATTATAAGAATAATTAATTATCGGAGTAATTAACAATAATTCAAACACGCAACTTTCATATATTCAAATTAACCATTTGTTCATATTAATAATGATTTCCCGTGGACATGGTAATAAGAAAGTAATAACATTCTATTTTTTCTAAATTTGATCTTTAGCTCTGTTAAGATGTTCAGTTTTTGTATTAGAAATCTTGAGGATTAAGATGTACGCAAATTCTTAAGTTCTATACCTGGCGTCGATAGGGTTGATCATTAAAACGTACATTATTGTAATAAGTAATTAGGTATGCGCTACTCGTAAGGCTTCAAGTTTTTGTGCTCGGTGCATAACTTGTTCTTTAGAGTTCGTGCAGCGTGGGGATAATTATTACCATCCGCCCGCGGTGGCGCTCGCGTCGATATTGTCAATCTCGTATAGTTGGATTATCTCTGGTATGCTATCTTACTAGTCGGGGGCTGGTTTTTGTATGCAGCATCCATTACGAACGGAAGCCTCGTGGAGAGGGTTCCCAGAATTTCCCGATAAAAAGCCGGACTTGAGTGACAGCTATGATGGCGAATAAAATTATACAAACAGGATCTATAATTTGAATATTAAAATCATAATAAAAGTACATTGTAAAAATTGGTGGTTGTTATTTATGTAATTAATTATTATAGTTAAAAATACCTATTTAAACAGTAAACTTATAACTATTTCTATAGTTATTGAATTATCTTTATAAGTTTACTTTTTAAATATGTATAAAATTGAAATCGCGATTAATACTTTAGCAATAATTCGTCCGCCAAATAATTAATCATTTAAAATAGGCAAGTCCAACTTGTGTGTTTTATTTATAATTTTATTGGATTGTCCCTACAGCAATTTGTATTTTAGAAACCCCAGTAAAGTCGTGATACACACGTACTTATATGCTGCTCTATTATATTACCGTTCCTTTGTCAAGCGCTTGAATGGAGTTTCGAGGGCCAGGAAGCTGCCCACGTGGTAATTTTTTGTACAAACAAGCTTACTCCGCGTTTGCATTCTCATGCCTCTTTCTGATAACTTTATCGCCTTTTTATATTACAAGTTAAGTCTGACAACCAGAAACTGTCTGTTTGGCTTAAATTATGGCCCGTGTCTATGGACAGCCTAGTCGAATTATGAAGTTTTTGTTTTAATAATACAATGCTATCATCAAAATAAGACACTCAATCGCAACACATATGAATTTTTCTCTTTTTTTATTCAAAAGATCATATTATATGGTTTATATTGATGAGTTAACTTTACGATATTACGTTCTGCTTGGTTAGCTATTAATTAAATGTGATCTATTTAGACTCACTGTACCTTTACATTTTTTTCTAGTCTTAATTTATCTTCAGTATATCAGGTGGTCTGTGTCCTACATTATGATAATAAAGAGTTTAAAATATGACCTACGATGTCTTCAATTAACAAACACATTGTCACAATTAAAGCGTTCGTTTCGCTTTGCGGCGTTTGCTCAGACATCATGAGCTCATTCATGACTTCATCAGAATATTACAATTATATATACACAGCATGTCTGTATCTGTGTTTAGAGTTCTTTAGTGTTAAGGAGAGAATACGACAGGGTAATAAACACGTGCTCAAAATAATGGAATAGCTCACTTGTACGGTTTGCTGTATCTTGCTGTCATTGTACCAATATTGAACATCACCTTTTACTTTTGTTCAAAATAGTTACACAAATTAAGTGGTGTAAATCTTTTACAAAAATTGCTCAATCCACGCAAAGATTTCTTAATTCTACAAATCTGCATATGATCTTTTTATTCTGAGAGAAGATGACTCCGAATTCTCGACACTTGCCAAAACCGTGGCTGTAATTGATGACAGTTATGAATATTACAATATTGTGTAACGCAACGTTTAAATTATGTGCATATGTATTTATGTATTGCATATCCTATGACGTTAAATTTAATCATCCGCAGATAGACATCTTAAAGTGTCCCGTACATTGCACTCTCGGGACATCTATTTATATCGGTAGTACTGACACGTTGTTGGCAATAACGGTTGTACGCAAAGTCGTTATGCCTTATAGTCATTCATGAAATTATTTAAAATTAATTCATTATGCATTTATTCAGTCATTATTATTATAGAAGTAATTATAGTAGTTTGACTCGGTAGCGTCGACTTTGCCACTTTTATCGCAAGTGAAATGTATGCCGTGCTCAGGAAGTGACAGTTTACATGTAAATTGCGTTCAGAAATTGCGAACAATTTGCCATACTATCAATTATAGTAGTAGAGAAATTATTACAATTTGATAATTGTTATCTGTGTGTTAAACATAATAAGTAAGATTCGGCGGTAATGGTATATAATATGGTATTTTTGTTAATATCTTAAGAAAAGTTAACAGTTATGACTTCAAGTCATTTTTGAATTTAAGTAATTTACTTACATAAAATTTTAATAAAAGACGGCAAATTTTTTGAATACAATTCGTAACTTGGGCTTATGGTAAATGTTATAGCGCCCTCTGTAAGTTGGTAGCGTACCCACCGTCAACTTAGAAGTTCCGCTACTTGACACTAGGTAGCGCTAGTAACACGAAATATTTTAATCGTCGTAGTTAATTAGTTGTTCATTGTTGTTGTTAGATATATGATATAATGAATGTTTTTACAATAAAGCATGAATAAAAAAATATTATTAAAAAACCGTAAGTATATTAACTTTTTTAAACCTACACAACGGGCTTTATTTTTTTTTGGTATAATATAATTGAACATAACTAAAAATTAATTCAAATTGCAAAAATCGAATGATAGATGAAGTATGAAAAATATTTGTGAATAAAATTGGTGTCATATTAAAACACAATTTTGGCACTGTTATTATTATTAAATGGAAATTCTCAACATCATACCTTCAAAATGTGTTTCCTGTTTATCTGAACTCTTAAACTTTTAGGTAAATATTAGTTTTACCAAATATAATAAATTAATGATTTTGTTTAATTAATGTTTACAGACCATTGTTAATTCAATGATTAAAGAAAATGGTCAATAAGTATATTTATAGTAACTATACACAAGTAGGATACAGTAGAACATCTATACAGAAAACAAAAGTTACAACAAGTACAATTTAGAAGTCCAAACTTCATTCCAGCTTCAAAACACGTGTATTGCTATTTATTTACCACATTCATTCGTACAAAAAAGGACAATGATAATTCTTATTACAATGAAGCCCTTGTCTTGGAACTACTTGAACAATACCGCGAGGAACCAGTTTAGTAGGTCCATGACCGATGCGATCGCCTCTCGCATAACGCGCCAGTATCGTGATTTAGTTCATGTATTTGTGCCCTGCGGATAAAAACTGGTAAGGAAAGCGTGTGTACGCCGAACGTGTAGCAAAAGAACGATAGATTGTATATGAGCAGAGTTATAAATGTATTATTTACTAGCTTTTGCTCGCGACTTCGTCCGCGTAGAAGTCGAAAATCCCTTGGGGGTAGAATTTAGAAAAATCCTTTCTTAGTGCTCACTTACATCATGAAAGGAACCCCTGTACCAAATTTCAAGTTTCTAGGTACAGTAGTTTCGGCTATACGTTGATATGTCAGTCAGTTAATCAGTTTTGCCTTATATATATAGATTAATACTCATTTATTTTGCCGGAATGCGTAAGTTCCTATATCTTCGTGGGAATTGTAGATGATAACTGTAGGAAACATAGGGAAATACAGCTTGGTTTTTGATTGAGCTCATTGATTGTGTAAGCATCATAAGTGATTGATTAATAAATTATATTAAGTAATGAATTATATTATTTATGGTTATATTGATCTTATAGTTCAAGTCAAGGAATTACCTAAATATTACCTGCTTCCTCTTAATTAAGTAGGTTATATCGAGGTAATTCCATAATTTGACCACAGTTTATTTTGGTCACAGTGAATCAAGGTGTATTTTGGGGGCATAAGTTGCTATTATTAGTCTTGAATATTTAAAAATTTAAGACTTATGTTTTTTTGTTATTGCTGGCTTCCAGAAGCAAATCAGCAATTCAGCAACTATGAGTAGGTCATTTACGATTTTATAATATATCAACAGGCAATGCACCTGCTGTAATACGGCAGAAACTGTCGTGGCAGGAATCAACAGCCGAATTATAGAGGTTCTACCCTTCTAATTCAACCCCTAATATATTCAACCCATAATCTGTAGCAGGTAGAGACGCTTTGCTATTAGGACATAACATGTAGGCTGTAATTATTTCTTCTGAATTTTATATTTTAACCGATTCAATATTATATACAAAAGAGTACTTTCAACTTTTTATCGGTTTGGTCCGAATTATCAAACCTGGACATCTCGTTACGCAACTTTAGCTGCCGCGACAATACAGTTACATGCAGTGAGAGTAGAGACGTTGATGTCGAGTGAGGAAATGCATATCGACAGGGCCACGATAATGATGTTCAATAAGTTATTAAATATTTGTTTATTATGATTTATCTGAAATAAACATATTGCAAATGTTTAAAAAAGTTTAACCTTAATTGTGATTTACAGTGCGACTTTCATTACTGTTATTATCTTAAAATATTTGTACAGAGAGTAGAGACAATATTTTAACAAAATAATTGTTATACAAATTTTGTCATGTGAAGAAACGGAGTAGTGCCTTTAGATTAACTAGAATTAATGTAGCGTATTAATATTCTGTATGTGTTAGTATACATTAACATTCTCTAATTATATTTTCTCATATAGTAAACACTTGTTCAATATGAAATTAAAATCAATACACTCACATATTTGTTCAATATGGAATTAAATTCAATACACTTGCTACTTTATTGGCTTCATTGTTGCAACTTATTAAATCGGTGGCGTCATATCGTCTTGTTTGTCTGACTTTGAAATATCATTTGTAGTAAAAATTCCTTATGCGTCAGTTAATAGTACGAAAACATGATTATCGATACGTTGTTTTATTCTATTAACATCCCTTGTGTACAAGTTCTCTGCTTGTAAAATCTGACTCGGTGAATAGAGTTGATAATTGCGTGCACGTTCCGAAGGTAGCCGAGTTTAGCCGATAGTAGCCGAAGGTTTTAGACATGGCAGCGTGAGCGCGCTTGCCTTTTGTCAACAAAGTTACTCGGTTCGACTCCGGTTGGCTGGCTAGCCGCGCGCTTTCGCGTCCTGAATACAGTTTTCGGTCTTTCATTTGTATTGTTTAGTTAAATAGAAAACTTACGAGTAGGAATATAAGTGATTTATGTTTTTATGCAAAACAGCGTGAAAGTGAGTGGAAAAGTGAAGTGGTATTTTGAAAATTTTGTTACTCGAATTTATATGCTTGTTTTTTGTACTTTAAAAGTACACAATATGTTTAAGTGTTTACAAGTGTTGGAATATTGCGGCCCACGGATACGGATGCGTTCAAATATTAGTTGGATTTCCAATTGTCTTTGGAACATTGATTTATTTTTAGTTTTGATTAATTGTACACAGTATTATTATGGTTGCTGGTTGCAGTTGTATTTGTCATGATATGTGTATATTATTTATATAATATATGCTATTGTTTACCTTCACTTCACCGTTAGGTTATTGGACATTCTAATAAAACTTGTTGCGGTTATAAAAGGCTACGCGGAAGTACTAAAAGCTTTGGCATGCACTTACCAGAACCGGCAAAGTTTTACTAAATGAGAGCGATGAAAATAAACTTAAGATATCAATGAAAGTTTTATATATAAATGAATGTTATGAAGTATCGAACAATCCTTTCTGAAGAATAATAAAATTGTATTTTTCACAATCCTTCACATTGCGATGTCGTGTTATGGTTACACAAAAACAATTATATAAACACCCATTATTTATATATTTGCTATATCTGGGATCGATGCTAAAATATTTATAGGATAAACAATAGTTTCATTGAAAAATATTTATCAAAATAGGTGTAGTTAACACCTGTTTGTACAAAATTATAATTTGTTAATCTATGGAAATTATGTCAGTATAATCCATTGTGTTAAATTAGCACATATTTTCATTGCAGTAATACCATATTTCTTATCGATAGGTGTGTACTTATGTAACACATTATATAAGTATTGAATTAATAATCAAAACAAAATATAAACGTCATGCCAAGCATGTTATAATTAAAATCAAAATATGTAGTAGAGTCTTATGTATAGTCGTTTTTAGCTAACCATAGCTCGGAATCTTGTGTATTGTTTCGCAAAGGACATCTTGCCGCTTAAATTCTTCAGCCGTCCTTTGTGAAGAGATGCCATTTATTTGGTAGGCGAGCGCTCCAGGAATGTGCAGGAGCTTTGCCTTATCCCTCGGGACACGGACATATTGTTCCGGCAACTCATAGGAATTTCTTGTGTAAATGAATTATATTATAATAGAAATTCTGATTGTATTCACACACGTAAATAGTTGTGTGATAGGACTACGTGATTATCGATATCAAGGCTTTATTATCACCAAGCTGGATACATTCCATCTTTTAGCGTAAGATCATGATCCAACACCCTGGCCAAGAGTATATTGATAGATTTCTGAATTTTATTTTAATACATTTTAGGGCATATAGGTTTCCCATATTTTTCGCAAAAAAGAAATCGAATATGAATACGTACATAACTTTGAAAAATCAAAGATTCGTTTCTGGAGATTTTAACTTCGTCTGTACGAAATCTTTACCAATAGGCTATCATTGCAAAGATCAAATATTCGTTCTGTCTTTTTTATAATTTGAAATGATATAAATTTAATCTTCCAGATATTTAAGAGATCTCCTTACTAAATCCATCGTTATCCTCTTATATCCTATAAACAGTCTCTTTGAGTTTACAGTTCAATGCTCACAGAGATTCCGCGATCTCTAAGAGATTAAATGCATCCGTTTGAATAAATATTTTGGTATTCTAGATCCCGTAGTAGGATATGTTTATTGTTTAACTTTAATCTTACTAACAGTTTTAGTAACGAATTTAACTGTTTTGTGTACAAACGATCGCCATTCATAACTTGAAAAATTGTTGAGTTTGTACTCAACAATTTGTAGTAAAAAACTCAAAAGAGTTATTGGCTAGTTATAATTATGAGATACTAATATACCCATACATAGAACGTAAATTGTAAAATTACACAGCTAGCATTGAATCAGTAATGTGGGATGTTGGATTGGATGACTAAACGAAAAGAAATATGTGTAGGCGTGGTGCAGTCCTGCTTATCTCTTCACCCACACTGACTGAGTAGAGGACTTTCTAAAGAGATTTAATGTTAGGGCCAATCAGAAATAAAATAAAAATGAGGCGTATAGAAAGTACCATATCATATTGCCCGCTTTAAACATATATTGATTAAATGTTATCTTTCACATCCCTGTGTATTTTATCGGATTTTATTAGCGACTAGCTGACCCGACTCAATCTTAACTATAATATTGTTAGTAAAAAAGTTATGTTACTATGGTTACAATAAATTTTTTAATATGATCGTTAAGTTTTCTTGTATTTCCCGCGCAACTTTATTAAGTTTTTTTTTAATAAGTACCATGTCCTATCAATAAAAACACAACAAAAAAGAATAAGCGAAATTCGTTTAGCTGTTTACGCGTGATGCCATGACCAAGAAAAATTGGGATTCATTTTTAGGATAGAGAAGATGATTAAATGCTGTCTTTGACATCCCATTTTATCGGATTTTATTAGTGATATCAACTGTTTCGTTGGGTGGTTGTTTGTAAGAGTAAGTTCACGTGAGTCACCCATTCGAGTCCCATCGAGGTCTGGGTCACATTCCAGGCCCGTCGCCGTCCAAACCGGACCTAGTCGGAGTAGTCGGCCGACGACACTCGCACTATTCCTTTTTTCTTTGACAGTTCTTAAATGTACGTACGTAGCTTACGTTCCCTAGATAAATGTACTGATCGTAATATCATCCTGCTTACTGTGACTAACGAGTTTAAGTTCTCAACTGCGTTTAAAGTTTTCTTAAACAGATACATTTTTAACATGAAACATGAAGTTAAGTTGTTGATCTTAAAGTAAATTTCTTTATGACCATTTTAAAGTTCGATATTTATATACGTTTCTTCAATCAAATAATATTCTTTATAGAGTTAGATAAGAATTAGTAAAATGTTATTAAATATATCAGTGAATTGGCTTCAGTTCTGACGGAAGAATCTATATTACGGTAGTAGAAAATGGCAGTTACATAACTTTCAATTATTTTATTCTACTCATCTATCTTAATCTTGAAATACACGTTAATAAATAAAAGATCGTCACACTTTATTTTCTAAATGTAATGGATTAAACGTAAAGTTTAAATAATGGTTGGTCAAATACCAACCATTATTTTTCAATCGTTTGTAAATCTCGTGTTGTCACGGTAGGTTCGCCTCTCGCCCACCGCTGGTTTCCGGGCGCGAGGGTCGTATGTTTTTTGTTCACCATCTGTCGTTTGCAGGTGTTGCTTTACATACTAAGCAGGTGATTTCAATTCAACTTTCTTACTGTCTATACAGTAACGATATTGAGTATGGCTTGTATCAAAATTAATTTTCGTTTGCAGCTGTCGTTTAATCTTCCGAAACTGATTACTTGTACAAAGTTATATTTTTGTTGGCTATCAAGACCGCACACATAATTGACTTAAATTAATACTTGTTACTTCTTAACACAAGATTTGACTTGCCATTGTATACAAGTTGTATTATATAATCACATATGTAGCTAATACTAAAATAATTTAAATGTATTAATCCGTCATTGAGCCGTGATAGCCTAGTGGTTGCGAATCCGACCTTCCATACGGGGGGTCCGGGTTCGAGTCCCAGCACGCATCTCTTAATACGCACATAATTTTTCAAATTATGTGCGTATTTAAACTTCAATTATCATTGGCTTTTCGGTGAAGGAAAACATCGTGAGGAAACCTGCATGTCCAAG
>DWNR01005306.1:0-10264 GCA_018250455.1 Polygonus leo
CCGGGGAGGTACCACCGCCACCCTCATAATCCTCCGTGAAGCAATTTATTGTGTTTCGGTTTAGAGAGGCGTGGTTGCCGACTATACTTAAACGTGAGGCTAACATATTAATTCTCAAGGGTAGCAACGCATGTGTGGTCAACGTCAAGTACGATTTATTCGTACTCGGGGATGATCACTAATGTCCATGGGCGTCAGTGACCACTTACCATCAGGTGGACTACATGCTCTTTTGCCACCTTAAGACAATAATAAAAAGAAAAATCTAAGTTGCTTGCCTCGTGTTTGAGCAGTACAAGAATTGTTTTCTGAAGGATCATGAGTGACGATGATACTTCCCAGATCAACTATACAGGTTCTACGTGAAAAACGTTTCCTAGCGACAACACCAGTAATACAATTTTATTTCGTTTTGCAAGTATGACATTTAAACACGATGATATTGCAGAGATATGTACATAAGCACATGGATTTTGTACCTATATTGTTGATTATTTATACTGAACTTTTTGCGAAGGCATTAAATAGACGATGAACGATAAATAAAGGTAATGATTAAAAATAATAACAATTAGGACGATACAAAAATGTATAATGGTAATTGTTTGTGTTGTTTCCAATATTTTAACGAACAAGAAATAGCTCTGCTCTTATTGTTATTTGGCATGCGGTTAGTTAAGCGAACTCAGAACGTCACTCTTTTCACGTCACGTCACGTAACGTCAATTGAGCATCCGAAATGAGAAGCTATTTACTTATGCCAGGTAAAATGCCAGGTGGTTGAACTCGTGTAATTCGTGAAGCAATTATTGTGTTTCGTTTTGGAGACACGTGGTTGCCGGTTAATACTTAAGCGCGAGGCAAACATCTTAGTCCTCAGGGGTACCAACGCATCTGTGTTCTAACTTAGGTATGATTGAATCGTACTTGGGGATGAATACTGATGTCAATGGACGGCAGTGACTACTTACCATCAGGAGGACTGCATGTTCGTTTGCTTCCTTTATACTATTAAAAAAGGTAATAGAGTATCCAGTCCAGTTGTGTAGATCACCACCGACGTCGTCCACGGAATATCCAGTAAAGCAAGTCTTGCAACAACCGGGAGGGTTGTACATAATCCCTTAAATTCACCGCAAAACAATTCTTGTAGTTACCGGCTATAATAACACATGACGCGAATATCTCTCAGGGGTAGCAACGCATCTGTGGTCAACCCTAGATTTGATTCAATCGTACCTACTGAGGGTTGGGCTATAATGCGAATGGTTGACGAAGGAAAATGAATTTTCATAAACTTCGCAAATAAAGTCATGAATAGAGCGTAGTGTGATGTCTTCAGAAATTTCCATTAAAACAAAATATGCACGTTCACAACGCATGGAAAAATTAATAACGGGGCCACCAATGGAGGCTCCGAACGAATCATTAAGGGATAATTATACCTCCACTTCACAGGAACTGAAGGGTTTCCCCACTCGGAAATCTGATTCTCTTTTTTTTTGTTTTTTTCGCGACGGAAGTCGAAAATTTTCGAAACAACCCTCTAGTATCGAAATTGGTGCTTTATAGAATTTTTCTCTTCAGCCGTAACTATTGTTTTGTAAGCAACGTTGGTTCGTTGGGGTAGCAAATTGTATTGAGGTGGTTAGTTTTACTTGTAATGTTTTGGATGTACTATTACTAGTATGTATTGTTTTTCAATAGTATAGTATTTGTAACAGTTAAATTGGGTTTGTAAACCAAATATTGATTTCTGGCTGTGCGAAAAGGATCACTCAGTCAATCAAAATATGAACATATTGATACATTTTTTTAACACTTTTAATATATATATATATATATATATTTTTTTTGTGTACAACAAAAATATGATTATTTTACGTTATTATAGCGGCCATTGTAACACAAACATTTTCATATATCAAATTATTAGGACAAAGCTTAAAGACATACAGCCCTGTGACAGGCGGACTGACAGCGCTATTTTATTTAGTTATAACGTTTCATTGGAACCCTTTAGGTCCCAACCCCTAAAACATGTAAAGGAAATCATCTAAATCGGTTCATAACACGGCTTCATCACGGCAATCATCGGCTAATACATAAACGAAAAAAATCCGTCAAAAAAGTTGAATGACTCCATTATGAAATAATTGATTAGATTAAAGTAATTAATACATGTTGTAATTCAGTTGACTTCAAAACCTTCTCGTATTAACTACCAATTTTTAACAACTTTTAACAACATTAAAAATAACACTAAGCATTATACGAAAGCAACAAAATTTGAATAATACTCATATTGTTTCCAACACAAATATGAGCGGTCGAGACTCAAATACGGATCACGTAAAAGGCGCGGGTCCGAACCTAAGGCTTGCAATATTAATGACACCCACTTCATCTATTGTTGCACTATTTAACCTCTAAACTTATTCATATGTCCATGTCTAAGTATATTTTTGATATTTTTGGTTTGTATAAGTCGAAAAAGTACTGCTGTATTCTTATTTGAGGCGGCAAAACCAATTTATATAGATAAACTAGTTGTACCCTGCTCACGTTGCTACGCCATCAACTAAAATAAACTGTCGAAAATTGGTCGTACAAACTCAGAAACCTTCCTGGGCTCATGCACAACAACTTTGCTTAAGATCATCACACGATCAAATGCAGAGTTTACGATTCTATAAAGGACATACACACAAACATTCATTTTTATATATTAAGAAGATATCTTCTTCATATGCAACGCCTTCTTTATAATAATAATTCATTCATAAAGAAATGGAGTAGAACTATTTTATTATCAATTCTCGCAGTCAATTGTAATGAATTACTCCTTGTATTTAACAAAAATAAACAAACAATAAAATTATTGCCTAATATACAAAAAAACAGCCGAATTAAGAACCTGCTTGAGTTAGAAGTAATGAAAATATAATTTTCTTTCCTTTTTAAGCGTCTCCTTCCTTCTTTTGAACCTCGTTAATGAAATTAGCTATTTGAAATGGCTATTTCGGTATGTCGGCCACGTTACCGACCACTTGGTTAAATAGTGCAACAATAGATTTGGTTTGTGGCTCGTGGTCATTAATAATGCATCCCTACGCTGGACCTCCGCCTTTTGTGCGAGCTGTGTTTGCCTCTCCACTTCTCCTGTGGATTTGGTGCTTTTATTTTTGTATATATCCTTATGGTTGATTTATGCATTCATTTTGGGCTACTGGATGTTTTCGCACTTCTATCGTATAGCATCATTATAGTTGAGATTTTTTTTAATTTGAAGAATTTTACACCTGGATATTTAATTCAATAAGAAGTAACAATGCATTTATGATTGCCCTCAATCAGGACTCTGTACTTTGATTTCTCTGTAATTCGATTCATTATTATAATGTTAATTCGTTTTATTGATTAAATATTGTTACAACACTTGAAACCCAACTCATTTTCAAATAATGTCTTGTGTTTTTGTTTATTGATTAAATACTAATGTTTTACTTACCTTTAGAAAACTTTTTGTGTACCTGCTACATAATTACGTGTGAATCTGAGTCTAGTTTAATGTATTTATTTGAC
The DNA here is from genome assembly GCA_018250455.1 of Polygonus leo. Taxonomy (NCBI): domain Eukaryota; kingdom Metazoa; phylum Arthropoda; class Insecta; order Lepidoptera; family Hesperiidae; genus Polygonus; species Polygonus leo. Next base: position 3,586 of record DWNR01005306.1, read on the forward strand.
GAAACATAATCTGTTTATTTAGTCATCTAGCCGTCATTACTGGCCTCTAATCCTTTACAATTAGAGTCCGTAATAGCCGAAACTACTAATTATATGGTATGGATTACCCAACCCTCCGTTACAGAACAATGTTTGTTCTCAACCAAAACTCTGACCTCTCGCGCGTAAAATTACTATCACCTCCACCTAAGGTAAATATGTCGACAAGAAATTCGCTTTGAACCCTTCCAGCCCTTTGTTGTCCAACTAAAACTATTCTCAGTTAATCCCTGGATAAACACTACTTGTTAATAAATTAACGTGTTATTAATATATGTTGTGACCCGTATGGTTGGCAGGTGTCCCTTCAGGGCGCGTTGTGTATTCTGTTTCATATCCAACAAAGGAACCGGCAAGAAACGCTAATTTCGGTTCAACTGTAAATATTGTAGCAATACCGCTTTTTGTGCCCGCTCTGAATAAATAAGTAACCGTCGGTTGACCGACGGGTCGTTTCTGCTTTAAGGGAATTGAAATTTCTCTCGTTTCTCTTTCATTAACGTTGTTGTATTGTTTGAATATGGCGAGTTGATTCTAATTGCCTTTTCACAGTTGTGCATCTAATTAAGCGAGTTTCTTTCACCTTTACAATGGAACCTGAAACGCGAAGGTACGTATTATTTATGTGTAAGCACTCATTCTGAACACGTGTCGAACAAATTTCGACTGCCTATATTTTTATCTTGTAATACCAATGCTCGTTCCTACATTGTAACATTTATAAAAGAATCTTCAAGAAAAGGAAAACAAGGTCATCTTAGCTCAAAAACAATTTATGATAACATCATATTCAATTCTCAAATTTACTTATTTTATACACATACATGAATACTAACTGTAAAACATTTATAAAAAATTACTTATACGAATTAAACATTTTATATCTTTTATATGAATAAATTGTACGCGTGTGCTTCATAAATTATCATTACTCGTATTACTGAAAAATGTTATATTTTTCGGTACTTTTCAATCTCCACATTCTCCGCCCCCATACTTCCAGCATTCCAGATCACAGAGATATTTCACCTATCTTCGGAGACAGCGTCATTAAATGGATAGCTCCGAGTAAAACCGACCAAATAGCGTCCATATCCCGAAAATAATCCTCAAATGTAAGTTAAGCTAATAAATAGAGGAGAAAAACTCGGTCATAGGGAGGTTCGGGGTGGTACTGAGTGAGTGCTTTACGTCATATCCGAAATCCCGGTAAAGTGAGTCCGGTAAGCCGGGCAGTGTTCGATGGTAGACGCGCCCGTTGCGATCTCCGTAATAGCAATAGCTTTGTATTAAGCCGACGGGAAGACGTCTTGGTGGTGGTGCGAGGTACGAGTGGTGAGCGGGTGATTGAAACTGGTAACTGGCCACCTATGGTAAAAAGTGTAACGTTAAGATGAAGAAAAATAACGCGAAGAATATGATTTGAAAATAATTTTGAATGTTTAAAATAAAATGTATTGAATTAGATGTTTCATATAGTTAATCAGGTATTTCAATCTGATCTGACAACCGTTTACTGCGTTCGTTTTAATATATTTCGCTACGTATTCTTATACACTTGTCTCCCTTTTTAAACCTTTACGCTTATTTTACACGTATAATAATGAATTTATTCGTTACTAGCTGTGCCCGCAGCTCCGCCCGCTACCCCTCGATTTAGGGGTTGAAATTTTATCGCCTAAAACCTGGCCGGGGGTCTTTTCGACAGATTAGTCAAATTTGCATCCACATCCGTTAATAAAACAGACAAACAACTAAACAGACAAAAATTCTAAAAACTGTTAAAACGTGTTCTGTTATCGATTCTAAGTATCCCCAGCATTTTTCGAATATCTTCCACGTACAGACTTTCGACCCTCTTTAGCTTTATTATATGTATAGAAGATGGTAAAATATCTTTATGCGGTATTCCAATTATTAAACTATATTATCCTCGTGTAGGGGATATTATCAAATCCAACTCCTGAAATAATGTGCAATGCCTTGCGTCTAAAACTCTTAACACTAACTTGACCTGATATATTAGGTTTAGGAACATACTACAAATCGCTACTGCTCCTATCTTGCGCCGTCGCGTTATATCGGCGTGGATGCTTGATTTTGTTCGATTTAAAGACTGACTTTCGAAGTCCAAGGTCACTCAGCCTTAAGAGAGGTATTCTGATTGAACTTTCTTCGACACGAACTAGATATGCTAAATATTTTCCTACCACAAAAAAGGATTAATCAAACACCTTATACTAAGAGGTAACTACTGCACTTGGGCGTCTACAATCTATTCCAAAAGATCTGCCACTGATTCAAACTCAAAGCTAAATAGGGAATACTCATGTTCTACCATTAAACCACAAAATAACTCCTAAACTCGAAAATGTGCTATGTATTTTGGTAATGAAAGTCGCATCGATATGCTAATGTATTTCTAGAATCAAAAAATCTTAATACGACTAGGTTAAGGAACACTACAAATCGCTACAGCTCCTATCTTGCGCTGTCGCGTTATATCGGCGTGGCTTAGCGCTTTTTCATCAATCCCGCTTTATTACGGCGGATCCTTTGTCTCCGTCCGGTCGGTCATTCGGTCTGACCGCGCCAGTCTCTATTACACTCGCACCACACCATTCGTATCTGTCGTCAACTCCCGGATAAGTGTTCGAATGTCATCGCCATCTTTTATAAATTACTGAATGCTTGATCTTGTTTGATTTGAAGGACGAAGGGAATTCTTTCGCAGTCGAAGGTCATGCAGCTTAAGAGTTCTATTCTGATTAACATCAAGTTGAGAGATACGAGATCTGTCAGATCCTTATTTTATTAATTAAAAAGGAGCAAACAAACACCTGATGGTAAGAGGTCACGGACAAACATGGACATTCGCAATCTACCCCAAAACTCCGCCACCGTCCCTAAACACTAAATTAGAAAAACTCATATAAATCAGTATATACTACTTATATAACTCATATAAGTATGAGTATTATATTTACCCTCAAACTACTACTGATTGCAGTGTCCACGTGTTATCGGACAAGACTCCTCTAGTGTTGCAATTTTTAATTTCTGTATGCCTAGACGTACCGATAAGGCTGACGGGCCACCTCAAGGAAGTAGTCAACGTTGCCTGAACCAGAACACCAGAAGCGTCGCCAGTGTGTTTGTTTGAAAATATTCACCAGCGTAAACGAGAACTATTCTACAGTCTACATAGTTCAGGTCTACTCCATACATTACGCAATCTTATCTACCTTCATCTACGAATTTATCATCACTGTCCTATAATCACGATAAACAAATACACTAACGACTGTCACTGCCAGGTGGTAGAACTCATGTAGTTCGACCGGGGAGGAACCACCGCCACCCTCATAATTCTCCGTGAAACAATTTAGCGCTCCGGTTTGGAGAGACGTGGTTACCGGCTATAATTAAACGCGAGGCAAACATCTTAGTCCTCAAGGGTAGTAACGCTTCTATGATCAACCTCAGTTTGATTTAATCGTACTCGGGGATGATCACTAATGGCCATGGGCGGCAGTGACCACTTACCATCAGGTGAACTACATGCTCATTTGCTACCTTAAGACGATATAAAATACACTAATACGTGCGCTATTTCGATGCTACTGACGTAACACGGAAAATCTAAACTATTTCCAGTTTTTTCCACTGGCCTTTACCATCTCTCTTTTTAAGCCACTTGATGTATGACGGGCCATTGTCCGTTTGTTCTCTGTTTGGCAATTTTTAACCGGATTACAGAAACTCGTCGCACTTGATCACGTCTTCGCGGCTACCCTCAACGTCCTGTATTTATAGCGCCATATTTTACGGCATATTGAGTAAAGTAGCATTTAATCTCTTCGCTTCGTTTTATCTATACGATTTGAAATAGAAGTGTCTGTATGTGATTTTATTAAATATGATTTTTTTTTAAAGAAAATTTTAAATATAGCTATGAAAATTGGAAAAACTTAATAGTGTTTTCCTATACTATTTTTGATTTAAGACGATTAGAGTGATAGATATGCATTATTCCTGTTTTTAACCGCTTTTAGTTCAAACAGGAGGGACGTAGGATAAATGCTCAACGTATTTATCCTACGTCCCCCCACGCGAGTAGAGCTGTGGGCATATTTAGTATAAAGTAAAAATAATTTTGAAGTATTCGAATACTAAAAGTTTATAGGTTTATTCTCATATTTATCTGTCCTTAATATTAACCCAAGACTTGTCAAAACAAACATTATTTTCACCAATAGGTATAATAGCATATTTATAGCACATCCTTAAATAACAGTTCTGCGAGGAAACCGGCATGCAGGAACTAGTCTACTAATATAATGGAGGGTTTAGTGGTCTCTAGTTCAATTGTGTTCGGTTTCTTATTGCCATGGGGCAGTCGATTTAATCTAAGATTATTGCTGGATCATACGAGTGTTTCACGACAATGCACTCGCTATGTTTGGCAGCTGTGATTTTCTCAAAGGGAGATCGGTTTTGTATATACGATTATCATTGATATATAATTATTTGAATGGGTCAGAAGGAAGGTGATGTTTTACGAACCCATGTACATATGTTCTATTTAAATATATATCTCACATATAGATAGGATATCTCACAAGTTTAAAATCAACATTTCATTATTAAATTGAAGACGAAGTCGACCTAAAATTCGGTTAAGGATAAGGATTCGGATAAGGTCATTGTTGACTCTTGAGGATCTGCTACGCCTCTGCCTACGACACTCGAAAATGGAGTCGCATTTGTGATCGGTCTGGTTCAAAGTTTACCACATGGAAGAAATTGCGCAGTAGGTACAACGGTAGGGGTACCACCGCTATGCTCTCAAACCTTTATGACGTTATTCTTTGTGATTCGGTTTTGGAGAGGCTGGCGGACCATAATTACACACGATGCGAACATCATACTAGTTCGGCGTAGCAACACTTCTGTGATCATCATCTAGTACGACTCAGTCTTTCTTTGAGTTGGTTGCAAATATACGTGGGCGACAGTGACCACTAACCATCAAGAGGACTGCATGCTCGCTTCCTCCCCTTATATGATCACTTCCATCTACCAAAGTTCTACTTAGAAGTGATTGGCGATCTGCCCCCTAATTATTCGTACTGGACAACTTAGTTCGTTGAAAAACCAACTATCACTACAAAATGACCATTAAAAATATTTCGTCGTCCATTAATTAAAAACCTCACAATGGTCCACTATGGGAAGACGTGGGGGCACGAACAAGGGGACAACGTAGTCTATAATCATTTATCTCGACGAGTTTAATAAAAGGCGGATTATTTATGGCGACGGCGGCTCCGACGCTAATGTCGCATGATTTAATCCCATTACATCGGGAACGGTGCCAGGGATGTCCTATCGGGAAGACGGGATCTTCCAGCGCTGGACGCCTGGTATGTTGTTTGTGCTTTGTTCTTGAATTGGTTGTGCACTCGATATATTAATGACTTTTTTAGAGGATAAAGGTACCAATGCCAGCAGTCCATGTAATGTTATGTCACTGCCGCATATAGATATTACTAATCATTTCCAAGTACGATTAATTTGTACCTGAGGTGCGTTGCTATCCCTGAGGAAAATGGTCACCTCGTTCGTAAGTTTGGCCGGGACCCACGCCTTTTCGAACATAAATGCACGACGAGCTTCACGAAATATGATAATGCTGGCCAACCTTTTTAGCACTAGTGCCAAATTGACGATTTAAAAATCGTACGCTTAAGAGAGTTCTGTTTGAAAGTGTACGCAGTTCATACATACAAGCAAGTGACAACTATACTAGTTCTTAGAAGTAGCAACGCATTCGAATAAGACTTGTGCGTTCTATGCTAGTTACAGATTAAGTTTGTAAGTTTTAAGTGGGTACACTAGGACCGAGTGCCCGTTTGCTACTTGAATTAGGATCTTGCTTACTTGGATCTTATCAACTTCAAGTATGATTGATTGGTACCTAAGGTTACTCACAGATTAGTTACTACCCTTTGTCTTTTGGAGTTGCCGGTTATACTTGCACAGGAGGCGAACATCTTAGTCATCAGGGGAAGTAACGCTTCTGTCAACTTCAGGTTGTAGTCAACGATTCAATTATATTTGGGGTCGATTGCAAATATCAATGAGCGATAGTGCCACGTACCAAGATCCCGCATATTTTGCTACATATAACCGTTAAACTGAAAAAATAACAAAATATTTAGATTAACTTTCGTAGCTCTCTCTGATTTTATTATTTTATTTTGGTATAACATTATTATAAATACCAATTAATATCATAAAGTACTTACAGTTTCCAATAAATCATATATAAGTTATAAGTATCACTGCACATGACATAAAATTGTTTATTTGTGCACTGTCCCACCGGCTAACCTCAAAACATATTTGTTGTCACTGAACATAACCTGATTGTGTTATTATGGCCAACTATAATACTGTGTTGGAAACTCAGCTTGCTATTGAAGCATCTGTTATGAAGAAGATGGCTGAATTTGAGAACCAGCTCAAAGTGGCAGTACCTCAAGGCAGCATTACTGTCTCCAGGCTGCATGATGACTTCCAGGCCTTCAAAAAGCAAGTATGGTCTATTCTTAGCTTGCTGCAGCAACAGATCACA
>DWNR01005307.1:0-10264 GCA_018250455.1 Polygonus leo
ATAAATTGCTTCACGGAGGATTATGAGGGTGGCGGTGGTACCTCTCCGATCGAACTACATGAGTTCTACCACCTGGCGAATCACCTTAAGGTTACTGCTATGAAAAATACATTTCGTTCCATTCATAGATTATACATAGGACAGAACCGCACTCGAAGTCTCCTTTGTTTGCAGAACTCACGTTCAGGGCTATCAATGATGCAGGGGCGCCACCTGCGTATTGTGTCGGATGTGGGTTAGGAAATATTTATTGAGAGTTTGATATATTTTTACAGTTGCGGCGATAATGTGATTTGTATTGAAGATTTGTGTCGCTTATTCAGATTTGCGAATGAATGTTGTAGAAGTATGGATCCAATAAGATATATGCTACTTTATGATGAGTGTGCTAATAATTAAATCACTGTTTTTTTATTGTGTAAAGGTAGCAAACGAGCATGCAGTCCACCTGATGGTAAGTGGCAACTACCGCCCATGGACATCAGTAATCATACTCAAGTACGATTGAGTCCGACCGAAGTTTGATCACAGATGCGTTGCTACCCCTGATGACTAAGATGTTCGCCTCGCGTTTACGTATAGCTGGCAACCACGACTCTCCATACCGAAACACAATAAATTGCTTCACGGAGGATTATGAGGGTGGCAGTGTTACCTCCTCGGTCGAACTAGATACATTCTACCACCTATAGTATATTCCTTGTAAAGAGCAATCGGTCTTTTATTACTATTAAAGATAAACCTCAAAGGCTTTTCACAACAGATATAAACGAACATAACACAAATCCAGTCAATTGAAAGAAAAAAAAGTTTTTAATAGGTGTTTAGTTATTCTTAATTATAAATAATAAAACAAGAGCACTGTGTAAAATTAAAATTAATTTAATTCGTCATTAATTCTATAAAACAAGGTAACTTGCAAAAGCAAGAACTTGATGCATAGGTTCTTAAGTGCAGTAGACTTACAAATAGATCATGCTGACGCACATGGTTTTAGTGATACATACAAGAGAAACCTCAATATCCTTTCACAGTAAATGAAACAAAAATATTACAAATAAAACCCAGTCGAATTAAGTACCTATTTTTAAATAAGCCCGTTGAAATATTTCATACAGAACCGACACTATATAGGTTTTATACTTGATTATATATTAGAAATATTATACAACAATCAAGCAAAACTAATTTAAGAAATCAAATCAATATTATATTAACCATTCAATTAGTCCGCATAAAACGAAACTTGCTAAACGTAACTTGCTAAAGAAAGATCTCAATGCATAGGTTCTAAAGTGCAGTACTCTAGCGTTGAAGTACGTCGGGTGCCCGCAGTGGCTTCTGTGCGTCAAGTGTCGCAGCGATCAGCAATTCCAATACGACGCCACTCTTCTGTTCTAGTGCTGAGACAGACTACTAGATATAGTAATGTGTATATATACGTGTAGATCATGCTGATATTGGCAGGATCTGTGAATCAGAGTGATATCAGATAAACGCATAGGAATATCCTTTTGATAATGAAGCACACGGCTAGACATATAACAACGTTTATATATATTATAATGTATGTGTTGAATGTGCTGGTATTCACAGGTTCATAGAATTATCATCAATTACAATTTAGAGCTATAAAATAAACTCATTTAAACCAAAAGAATATTGTTTACCATGAGACACACGAGTAGACAACGTATTTATTGACGTAGAAAGTTGTAAAGCAAATATGTTAGCAATTTATTTCAATTATTGTAATTTCCTTATTTAGACGCTCTGTGACTATTAAGCAACAGACAAAGCAACAAAGAAGATAAAATTTATGTAAATACAAGCAATTATAATTGAAAATAATAATCTGACATTGATTTGAGATATTATGTATTTTATAGAATAATAAAAAGTATCATAAACTATATTTATAATAAGTCCAGTCTCGATTAAATGTTCAATCATAAAAAATCGTGCATTTCAACTTAAACAAGAAGAAGCAAATATTGATTTAGTAAACAACGTCCTAGCGTAAAATAAGAACTGCGCAAAATACCAAAATGCGAGCGTCAAAGAAAGAAGCCATAACTTTAATTCAATATAAACACTCAGAATTTATGGGCTTTTTGGTTTGAATATAAAATATTAAAGTAGCTGCAGCTTGCATCAGAATATAATTGTATTCCTTCAATTTTCTCAAGCTCTAAAGCGTCTTTTGTTCCAACGTGACTTTAGTAAGCTTCCTTAGCACGTCTCAAGCTTTTGGTATATTCATTGTCTTTTTCAGTTTAATATTGGCTTTGTGGTCTTGCGGTAAAAGTATTTGTTCTTTCACTGCATTGATTAACGAATAATGTAACGAAGAAGTTTATTTAGTACTAGCTTTTGCTCGCGGCTTCGTCCGCGTAGATGTCGAAAACTCCTTTCTTAGTGCTCACTTAGATCATGAAAGGAACCCCTGTACCAAATTTCAAGTTACTAGGTACAGTATTTTCGGCTGTGCGTTGATATGTCAGTCAGTTAATTAGTTTTGCCTTTTATATATATTATTTAGTATGTATGTTATTGCCATAAAATATAATTCACTTAAGCTTAACTTTTTATCATATAAAGTACGTCAGTCTCAGAGTCAGAGTCAGACTCTACGACGTTCAGTTTATTAACTTTCTACATGTTACATCCCACTTAAGTCATAATAATGTTGTCATTTAAAAAAATGCTTGCTGGGTGAGTCACGTTAATTTAAACAATGAATAAATATCAATGAATTAAATACGATAATATCATTAAATTATTTCCCAATATTACTTATGTTCCAATGCACGCAAGAATTTATGATTTGACAAAGTGTGTAATAATAAAAGTTTGAGAATCTGTGTCTTTATGCAAACGAACGAAGCATTCAACGAAACTTCTAGATGAGTTGCATTTGCAATAAGATCTGCCATTCAAAGAGACGCATAAGTAAAGAGATGAGCTGTAACGCAATCTTCAAACTCCTTGTGATGCAAATTTGCATCTCACGCTGCACTGCCTCCAAGTACTGCACTAAAGCAATTATACCAACTGCTTCCGATACAAGCTGGCTGAACTTTGGAGCATCCTGACGGACAATTTAGGCATATATGCATTGCTCCCATTCACAGAATTAAAATAAATCAAAGCATCCTTCAAGTAGCGTTCATATCTTGACAGATACCTTGAGCATTACAAAAAATGGATAACAGTTTATCAGCTCTTTCAGATGGGTAACGCTTAGATTAATGTTAATGCAGAAGTATGTTTTGTAGTTAAATAGAACTTATGATGACTTAATGTCGCACAATCGATTGCATAATTACAAAAAAATAAAAGATACCATAACAATAAATAGTAAAATTTGCCAATTTGTTTTTACTGTATTTAAAAATAATAAGGTACATCCTTGCTACATTTTTATACCTTTAAATACAGTTTTAAATATTTAGAAAAAAAGTTTATATGTCAAAGACAACTTGGAAGATTTTTTTCCATAATAGACAAAAGCAATTCCACCTACTATACTCCCATAATTTATTGAATATTAAGACACCCTATGTAAAATTACTACTGAGAGAAAGAATTAAATATAATTAATTAAAACAATGTTAATATTGTATTATATTCTGCGGTCGCGGGCAAGATGTAGTTTATGTATAATTTACATCTAAGAGCCTGTACATCAATTCAATATACCTGTAACACACCACCGAGCTATCAACACATCTCCGTGACTGCTGCTGGAGGACTTGCCGCAAGTTTGTACAAACTGCTTTCACAAACCAAACTCTGGTTCGCGAAGTTAGATAACGGTAGCGGAGTTTATAGATTGCAATTGGATTATATTGTTATGTATAAATCTCAGAACCATTCTTACCTTACCATTCTTATTCGCACTTGAATAGTAAATCTATATTTATCCGTATAATGTCAGCATCACATCATCATCAAAACATCAGAATGTAGATTCGTTTTTTATTTAGATTATTGACATTAATAATCGTGATGACTGATTAGTATTCTGACTCGCTAGTAAGAATAAGCCTTATTCATAAGATATTTTATCCTGACTTTATCTCATACATACGTACATACATATAACCAAACACACACATACACACACAGTTTACGAATAATTAATACCCAAGAACCTGTACATCAATTCTGTATACCTGTAACGCACCACCGAGCTATCAACACATCTCCGTGACTGCTGCTGGAGAACTTGCCGCAAGTTTGTACAAACTGCCTTCTCAAACCAAACTCTGGCTCTCGAAGTTAGATAACGGTAGCGGAGTTTATAGTTTGCAATTGGATTATATTGTTATGGATAAATGTCCGAATAGTGAAAAATAATGAATGCAATGTGCATTTAGTGTTGCGATGAAGATTAGTACAATAATACTTATGATTGATTAGTATCAGTTTAAAGATAGATCGACTAGTCATCTATGAGACAGGCTGTTTGAATGTTTGTAACTCAATCTGGCAGAAAAAGAAGTATACTTTTTCATTTTAATTGCGCACTCTGACTCTCTAGTCGGAATATGGCTTATTCATAAGATATTTTATTCTGAGTTTCTCTCTGATCACATCATTAACATTGTCGTCAGAAAGAAAAAGATAAAGGGTCTATTTTAATTCAGAGAAATACTGTTACTAAGAAATAGAATTAAATATTATTAATTAGCAATGATAACTATACAGTCTAACAATCCGAAGTCAGGGCAGAAGGTTGTTAATGAATAATTTACGCCTAGAAATCTGTACATCAATTCCGTTTTAGCGCACCACCGAGCTATCAACACATCTCCGTAACTACTGCTCGGGAACTTGCCGCAAGTACAAGTTCATATTCAAGTTCACAAACTATGACAATTTTATATAATATTCTATAGGTGCCGTCAAGAGGCAGTTTATGAATAACTTACATCTAAGAACCTGTACATCAATTCAGTATACCTGTAACGCACCACCGAGCTATCAACACATCTCCGTGACTGCTGCTGTAGGACTTGCCGCAAGTTTGTACAAACTGCTTTCACAAACCAAACTCTGGTTCGCGAAGTTAGATAACGGTAGCGGAGTTTATAGATTGCAATTGGATTATATTGTTATGGATAGACGTCAGAACTGTGAAAAATAATGAATGTAATATGCATTGCTGCGATGAAGTTTAGTACAATAATACTCATGATTGATTAGTATCAGTTTAAAGATAATTGACTAGTTATATATGTGAAACTTTGTATGTTTGGATGATTTATCTTAACCTGGCAAAAACTGGTGTATACTTTATTGTTTTATTTGCGTATTCTCATTCACTAGTCAGAATATGGATTCTTCATAAGATATTTTATCCTTAGTTTCTCTTTGATCACATGAATAACATTGTCGTCGGTGTAGAACGGTGTATACAGTCTAACAATCCGAAGTCAGAGTCTAAGAATCATCACTTGTCAAGCGCTGATAGTAAATCTTTCCTTAACCATATAATTGAAAATGCAAACGAGTCTATCTAGGGATTATTATGGTCTATTATAGACCATAATAATCCCTATGGCTGATAAGTATTATTTTATTGTTTAGCCGTACTTCACTATATAATATTGTATATCTATCTAAAAACTTGCATAATAAGATGTTAGTTATTCAATCACGCGTTAACTGCTGCATAGATATATCTTTTTTATTCATGTATTACAATAGAGATCTTGATTATTATCGAGTATGATTTTTTCCAGGTTTCCCTCTCATCCAATTTTCAGATCCACACAGACCAAATCCTGAGCTTATTTTCTATTAATCTTGTACATCAATGCTTATACGTCTGTTTTACAACAACTATCTATCAACACATCTACTTAACTGCTTCTAGAGAACTTGCCGCAAGTTTGTGCAAACTGCTTTCTCAGACTAAACTCTGGTTCGCAAAGTTAGATAACGGTAGCGGAGTTCATAGAAATTTGCGATTGCATTATATTGTTGTTTATATATCTAAAAATAGACAAATTTCATATTTCAGGTCCGCTTGTATGTAAATTTGGGATATTATTAGGATTACGGTAAAGATCATGATATCAGTATTAATCTTAATACATTTGCTAAATCATAATAGTAAGAAAGTTCAGGTTTTTTCATCTTATAATGGTAGCAAACAAGCATGCAGTCCACCTATAGTATAGATAGTAAGTGGTCACTGCCGCCAATGGACATCAGTAATCATTCCCAAGTCCGATTGAATATTACCTGAATTTGATCACAGATGCGTATCTAGCCCTGATATTCGCTGTATAAGTATAGCCGGCCAACACGCCTCTGCAAACCGAAACCCAAACGCTGGCGCTGGTACCTCCTTGGTCGAACTACACAAATTCTACCTCCTACCTGGCTCTACCTGGCTAATTTGCTGTTATTTTTTAATTGAAGTACAAGTTTGAAGTTGATTAAGTGGACAAAAATCGATTTTGTCATAGTCCACCACACTGGCTAAGAATTGGTAAACACCACACACACCTGATTTTTTTCTTCCTTCATTGAAAATACATAACTAGAAACCCTTAACTTAACAATTTCAATTAATCTCAAAAGAATATTTTAAGATATTTAACCATATCTACTTGAAATATTCTTTAAAGAAAATTATGAACGTCTTCCGAAACCAATTCAAATTTGACTTGCATAGATAGTCTCCACTTTTCAGATCACCGAGCACTTAAGTGTATGCAAAATATCCGTTCATACCGTATTTAGTTTGCATGCAAATGGGGGTCGTTGACCGCGATCGGTTTGAAGCAAAGCAGCAAAGTTGGTTTTACTCGTATTGCGCTGACACAAGCTAAACTTTTTGTGGGGACAAACTGTTTTGGTATTGTTAAGGATTGCGCTTTTTCCTATATTGTTTCTGGCCATAAGTTAAGAGGTGAACAAGATAAGGGTTATTAGTTATATTAAACAAATGAGGACGCCATGAAATAGAATGAAGATAGAAAGAAAGTTAAGTTATAGTCTCTCTCATAAAATAAAAAAATTAAAAGCAATTTGCATTATTGCTTTTTATTTTTTAATTTCAGTATTACACCTATTTTCAAATTTAAAATTCCATCCAGGTATAAAGTCCAAAAAAATAGATAACAGTTTCCTTATTTTGTTTCGATGTAAGTAACAGATTATTAAGCTGTTCCTTATCTCCAAGTGTGCAATTCGATTCATACGTAGCGTGGTACTAAAGAATCCGACCTCTTCCGCTATGGGTCTGGATTTGTTGTTTTGACCCTTGCTTTTTTTTTAAATGAAATTTGGATTTCGATACAGGAGAACTTCTTAAGGTAACCCATGAGGCTAAGTGATATATGTAAAATCCATCAATTCGCAATTAGACAGCAGATTAGACCGTGCCTTAAATTCTTCTCATTTTAAGAAAAGACTCACCATCAGCAGTGGGTTTATAATTGTAATGCATATGCAGTGAATCTTTAAAAGAAAAATACCTAGAATTTATTCTACATTGATATTTTATTCATTATCTAGTTACAAGCTAAGCTAAGCTGCAAGTGGATTCTGCATGATCAGCTTTTCCAAATCTCCATTTTCATCACCAATATCTTTCAAGTCTCTCTCGACATTTTATTCCCTGTCAAAAATCAGGCCCCTGGTAATAAGTTAAAAATGTAAATCCGCAGATAGGATAGCGTTGGCTCGCCACCAGAACCGATTGGGCAGATTAAATTCAAATGCGCTGTCCGCTGCCTTGATATATTAACAATGGCGGCTGCATTTATCATATCGCGTTATCTGATGCGGAGATTGTTTGGAAAACTGAACATGGATAAGCCATGTAAGAAATTCGGTCCATAATTATAATATAATTTAAGCTCTCTCCTTCAACCAAGTCGAAAGCGTATGGACGCGATTCATCTTAAGCACTACCACATAATTTCACTTAGTTGCTTCTTACCAATTCGAGATTCGATGGGAAAACAATGGTTAACTTCTACATTTATCTTAGGGATTACCTCAGAGGTAGCAACGCATCTAGTTCAATCTTGAGTCAACGTGGACTCACTAGGAATAACTCACTAGGAAGTTGACAACTTGATTTTTTTTAATGATTTAGTTTTTGGCAGGTAAGTCTTGTAACAGACGTGGTTACTATTTTCATAATTCTTTGACCTTGGCCTACGAAGATATTCTAGGGAACTCCTAAACCCATATATACCCATACCTAAACCTGTAATGTGTAATGTGCAATATTCTCGCATAACTTCGTTATTTATGAACGGATTTTGGTATTTCTTTTTGCTATGGGTTCAGTTTAATGTCAAGGAAAGGTCTGATATTTATTATACGTAATTATTTGACCTTGGACCCCGAAGGTATATCAGCAAACTCCTAAATATCTTATGTGAAATTCGTAGTAAAAAAATCATACTAAAGTTTATGATCAAAAAACTCCAGGACTAGACATTTATTACAGAAACCACGTTCTGAGAAGTTTTTACTTTTTGGTCCATTTTGAAGTGGGTTCTTATTTTTGTATAAATATTTTTAATTAACTACATATTTCGTTAATTTTGCACCGCTCGCGGAAGGACGCAATTTCATCTGTACCTATCATTTGGATTCGTGGAAGTCCTCCATGGTAGTCATCAAGACGGGTAATTATGTTTTCGAGGGATCCAGGTGCGCTAGTGACATGCGGTGCTGTCGAACAAGTCTTAGTGCTTGCGTTAATGTATGCACTTTGGTTTCTCAGTCATGCGTTGCTGGAAAACGCAATGTGATCATAAAAACTGATGTAGATATATCATGTTCTGTACATAGAATTAAACAAAACATTAACAGATTATCCAAAACAATCACTTGCGATTTCCCACGCCCAAACATGAACATGAATTCAAACACGAACACGAACGACAATCCCTCGTAATGAGCTTAGATTGAAAATGGAAGTTCTGTTATGCGTTAACATCTCGTTGGAATTAAATTGTTTTCGAAAAGGCTTTTGTACACATGGCTTCCTTAAAATGTATACCGTATATACTATACAGATTTAAACGACTTCTAAATAGTCGAATTTCCTATCTACCTTTTTGAGTCTGTTACGTGATAGCTTCGCGTTATATGATACGATTTAAGTTAATATTGTTCGCGTTATTTTGTCACCATTTAGAGTTTATCATAGTATTTTAATGCTTGAAAAGGGTATTTTTTCTTGAATTTAAGTCGTGAAAAGGTCACTAAAATTCATGACGAGGTCTAATATGTCCATAATTTAATAGTAATTTGTGAAAACGTTACAAACAAACAAAGTCACATTTGCAATTTATAACAATAGTTGTCGTTAGTATTAGTTGGCTTGTGATTTTTTTGACAAGAGAAGTTTCGTCCCCTTTCGTGTAGCGTTTCTTAATCCTTCTTGCATTGTTTTTTTATTGAGTCGTGGGGTGATCTTAGTTATCAAGGGTAACAACTGTTATTAGGTACGATTCAATCATATCTAAGCTAGTAACTTACCGTCAATAGAACTGCATGCCCATTTACTACCTTCACACGATAAAAAAAATAATTGGATTATTTGCTCATCGCCTTGCACATTAGAAAATACATCAGTACTCAGACTTCCGCTAGTCCCGAGTGCGGTATCTTGAGACAGCCGCATCCGCAGTCTGCTACTTTCTGTGGAGATGTGTATCGCTAGTTCGACAACTCCGCCGACGACATTACCTTAACGCTGGTCTATAATGGCTTCTTCAACGTTTTTACTTTGTCTTCTACTTCTTCTGAATACAGTTTCGTAAATATGAATTTTATTGCATAAAATATTAAATTTACGTATTTAGATAGCTTATATTCCGGCGTCATGGGGGCTGGGTCAAAATTACCCGCGATTTTGGAGATCGCCTATAATTTTACAAAAAAGCGCGCGATGTTTCCGTTTTTCTCAGTAGCTGGAGTTATTGAGTCTCTCTACACGTTTATGCCGCGAAATCAGTCGGAGGAGGACCACGTTGGGAGCTACAAGTGTTGTAACGGAAAAAAAGGGTAAATATGACCCATGCCTGTATTCAGTGTAACTATTTTAAGCCATGTTTATCAAACGCGGTTTAAATGGTTTATTGTTGTTTTTATTGTTTTTATTTGTTTTACTGCATTGTTTTGTAGTTTTGGCGTTTTTTATTTCCTCGATAGGTATTACGAATGACAATAGACCGCGATGAACGGGAAAGATGATATTCTGGCGGTATTAGAAGAATCG
>DWNR01005308.1:0-10263 GCA_018250455.1 Polygonus leo
TACATACATAAAAATATATATATATATATATACCGGCCAAATTGATAACCTCGTCTTTTTTGAAGTCGGTTAAAAATGATACATTATCAACAAAACAAAATTTGAATATATTATATTTGATCTATAATAAAATATTTTATAAATAATTTTCATGACGTTTAACTGTTTTAAGCTCACGGAATGGGTTTTTAAAATTTACAGATTTGTATTGAAGACCCTCATGACCATATGCCCCGGCACCGTTCTTCTTGTGTTCATGGTATCGTTATGGATAATCGCTAGTTGGACTTTAAGACAGTGTGAAAGGTTGGTATCTCCTAATGTTACTCACAAACCAGATTATATATCTATTATATTATGCAATTAAACAATCCGCTAATATGGCGATAACTGTAACACCAAATACCAAATAAGAATTTTGAATATTCATTTGCTCATTTAGTTCGTTTATGTGTATTATATTTTTAAAAAGCTATTCATTTTCCGTATTTTATCCCATCAGTATTTATGCTTTCACTATTTTAGTTTGAAAACTGTGTACTGTGGTGAACACTTGATTATTCATTATACAAACTTGTTACGAATTCACTGGTGTACTGCCTAAGTGGGCATGCTATTGCTTTTGTACTGTGGCGTTGTGGAAATATTTTTGTTGCTTATGTAACCTTCTGTGTATTCCATTGTCAGTGTTACTTAAAATATATGAAAGTTAACGTAGTGAATTACCATCACGATATAATACAAAGAGTTTGACTTTGACAATTTTCGCAACTGTAGATATCATACAATGAAACAAACACTAATGCTGTTATCAATTCATTAGTTTACGTGTTAGATTTAGAAAACACTGTATAACGATGTTTCAAAGTAAAATGTGATTTAACACCAATAACGTGGAAATAATTTGGGATCACGCTGAACTCACAAATTTCAAATGTTACCAGGATGGTGCTAAGACGTAATCCGTAACTGAGACTTTGAAACAAGAAGCTGCAAAGTATAATCGAAATAATTTATGCAACAGCACCTATATATTTATTAATGCAATATAGAGCAATTTATTAAATATAATATTTCACGCACAAAATGGCTCTAGGAAACAAATAAACAAGCTTCTAACTGTCCGCCATCAGTTCGCACCACCCCACCGCACTCTCACGTTCATGCATTAAACAGATTATTACTTCTTCCAGATTAAGCCTTCCAAAACTTTCTGTTTTGTGTCTCTCTTTCTTCTCTCTTGTTGCGAATCTGTTTTATAAGTGTTTAGTCCTCTATCATCATAGCCCTGTATCACAGTAAGTAATCGAAGAAGATCACAGCATGGCTAAAAGTATCTTTGGTACTCAACCCAAATAAGTGTTTAGAATGCACGTTGTATTCAAATGTTCATTATAAGGTATTAGTATTTATGTAGTATGAGAGTTTATTTTTCATCGTTCAATAGGCATGCCAGATTTTTTGTAATAAGCAATTAGAATTTTGCTATATGAAAATTCACTTGTAATACAATTTTTGAATTGTTTATGTGTCAATTCTCAATTTGATGTACGGTTTCTAAATCTTCTCTTGAACTACAAACAGTACTTAGATTTTTTTGGAATTCATGCATAACCTGCAATGTTAGTAGTTAAAGAAAAATTTAATTTTGGGAGAACAATCGGTTATCTAGTGGTTCTTGTCGGGCATTTTGGCTCTCAGGTTCCACGATGAAGACCATGCCAATTTGCTAAACTCAATGTGGCTGACAGCTATAACGTTCCTCTGTGTCGGCTACGGTGATATAGTCCCCAACACTTACTGCGGCCGCGGCATTACCCTCACCTGCGGTATGGTGGTATGTATAAAACATGGTAGGATACTTTGGGTTAACTAAAAATATCACCATCTTTCATTTTAAATTGTCTGCAACAATTTCGATCGTTTCCATAGATACAGCAAGAACTCATATACTCATTGTGAGAATCATGAACTTGCTATGTCTATACTTCTGCGTTAGGTCGGTAAAGGTGAGCCATTTTATGTGTCATGATCAACTCATTTGAATTGATTGAAGCAATTTCGTTTTTCATGATCAAAGTCAAACTCTTCAATATTATTACGGTATCTTCCTATTCTTCAGTGTTCTTACTTTTTCACAACAATACTTTTTCTTTACGTTTTGTGATTAGCTTGCGTGCAGTTACCGGTAGGTAGGTTCTAATACTATATTATATACACATGATATGGTACTAACAATAACCGATGTAAACATAGTTAGGTCTTCTAAGTTAAGAAATGAAATTTATTTTCAAAAGGTTTCACGATGAAGAACATGCTAACCTACTGAATGCAATGTGGCTTATTGCGATTACCTTTCTCTCCGTCGGTTTTGGTGACATTGTGCCAAACACATATTGCGGCAGAGGTATCGCCGTTAGCACCGGTATTATGGTAAGTTCCTTAAAACATTTATGACAGTGTTGACTGACGCAGATTGAAAGCACTTAATTCAAAATCCGTAGCTTCAATGGCATATTTCAATTAATCGTCTGATACACGATTCTAGAAAATTGGATTCTATCTGTATATTTCTTTCTTCGCTTTATCAATGGTTTGAAGTCAGTCAACACCAATAAAACAATGTAACAAGCATTCACTCATTACACATATTTGATGTACACATTTCTGATAAACACTAACGAGACGCTCACCTAACAATTTGATGTATTCGATGTTGCAACTATATACATATTATGTAAATGTTCACTGAAATACTGTTAATTGAATATTGGATGTATGTAACTATTTATGGATGTTCAAATGTGGCTGCATATGGTATTTATGATCTGCTGATATAACACGAGCTAATAATGTGACTCACACTCAATGTACACACATAATTTAGGGCTATATCGTATTTCTTATTATCGTAATTATATACTTTAATACAAACAAATATTATGTCGATAAATTGAACGATTGTATTTATAAACTAACGTCCATTTCCCTGTTAAAGCCAGCTATTAGATATTATATATTTTGTAGTATGGAATGCTTCATTTCTCCTTACTATTTCTAGCTCTTTCTTCACTTAAGTATTTCACTGAATTGCACATTACGTTTGTTTTTAAAATGGCTCACTTTTCCTCGATTTATTTAACCTGATAAAGAAGTGTACAACAAAATTGCACCAAAATAGTGTTTGTGTAAAAATATAAAAAGCATCTGGATGTTAAGTGGAAGTAAACGTTTCGGCAACAGTTTTTTTGCACTCATTAGATGGAAGCGCACTAATCGGACAATCCATCACAGTTTTAAGATTGTCTGTTTCCTGTTTTATGGTTGGAAATGGGTATGATATATCGTTGTACAGAAAAATACTTGTTTCCGGGTAGTTAGTGTTAAATTTAGCAACGATTTTCATACTTTGATTCACTGTGAACATTGATAGAGAACTGCATTCAGCACTAACGAAATAAATAATAAGAACTGAATAAAACTGATTTAAGTATAAATAAAGATGTGTTTAATTTAAATCTCGATCGTTATAATAAGAATTAATTGCGAGGGTAATCGATGCAATAAGTTACTTAAAACAAATCTTGATCGCGTAAATCTTCTTTCTTTCTCTTATCTCTTGCATGTATGGACTTAGCCGTGCTCTGACCTGTGTCTATTATCCTCGTTTTAAAAACTAAAATAACGTGTAAGCTATAAAACGTACCACATAGCTAAAATATAGTTTATTTTGGTTTATAGCCTGGAAAATGCGTTTTATTTAAGGAATGTGAAATCTTGAATGCTTTTACACGTTCGCTTGCATTTTACATAAGATATTCACTTAACAGGGAGCTGGATGCACAGCGTTATTAGTCGCGGTTGTATCAAGAAAATTAGAATTAACTAGAGCAGAGAAGCACGTTCATAACTTCATGATGGACACACAACTTACTAAAAGAGTAAGTATTTCATCGATATCTGTTCATCACAATTATTGTTAATCTAATTAACAGGGGGCGGGATGTACAGCCTTATTAGTGACCGTTGCTTCGAGAAAGTTAGAATTGACTAGAGCGGAGAAGCATGTGCATAACTTCATGATGGAAACCCAACTCACTAAAAAGGTAAGGTAACTGTTACTTGAGTAACAGGAAGCGGACCTGTGAAGGTAAGACAAAGATTTGTCACGCCATAATAGTACCTATCGTAGTTTTGGTTCTTGTACATAGATTCTGTATTTTCGCTACATTAAGCTAAGTAAAGCGAAAAGAATTCTGCGAAACAATACATCGTCATAATATTAAATTACATTAAGCATTAGTAATAAAATATTAGGCTTGAGCGTTTACGATTTATATGCGTAAACAAAGCTAGAATTGTTTTTTATCTCGTTTTATGAGGTTATCTATAAACACTTCAGTAGTTAGGCGTTCTATCTTATGCTCCTCCATTGGTTTTCTTTTTAAATTCTTATGTATGGTATTAAAATAACTTGGTATTGAATTATGATGTTCCAGCTGAAAAATGCAGCAGCCAATGTACTGAGAGAAACTTGGTTAATATACAAACATACGAGACTCGTGAAACGGGTCCATCCGGGGCGAGTGAGGACACATCAGAGAAAGTTCTTGTTAGCTATATATGCGTAAGTCATTTGCTTTACTTATAGGGATTTCTGTTATGTATACTTATCCAGGTGGTAGATTTTTTGTAGTTTGATCGGGAAAGTATCACCGTCACTCTCATAATCCTCCGTGAAGCAATGCCTGTTTTTCGGTTTGGAAAGGCGTGGCTACTGGCTATACTTACGCACATCTTAGTCCTCATGCGTAGTAACGCATCTGTAGTCAACCTTAAGTGCGATTTTAAGTTGGGGATGATTACTATATGATTAGATGTACTGCATGCTTGTTTGCTACCTTTATATGATGAAAACAAAAATTGTGATTTAATACGTATAATTAAGATATCTGAAGACACATTTCTAAATTGACAAAGGTATACATATCTTTTTCCTTTTTATAATTACAGCTTAAGAAAAGTGAAAATGGATCAGAGAAAACTGATGGATAACGCCAACACTATAACGGATATGGCAAAGGTAAATTGTATTCAAACTTCCTTAGGCACTAGCAACGCTACTTTCATGTACACACTCATTTAGATCCTTAGATAGCACGTGAAAAGGAAACAAGAAATATTCTTTTGCTCTTAGCAATTTATCCCAGATTTTCAATTTCTATAGCGGAATAAACAATCATCATGTTTATTCCTCCTCCTTAAAAGTATATTTTACTTGAAGATACTAGATTTTATTGTTATATATTTAATAAAGCATGCCACTACATTTTCAAGCTCCATTCTCATAAGGCTAGACGCATGGCAATCTAGATGATAAAGTACAAACAAAATCAAAACAATGCATGTGTATTGATGAAGCATTAGATGAAGTAGAAAAAATAGATGTTATTTATTATATTTGGTTGGTACTACATTTAAATTTGTTACTAGTGAATGAACAATGCGCACGAAATGATACATAACATAACACACACATAATTTTTAAAATTGTACTCGAAACAAACGACACTATACAAGCAATTATATTTTAAGTCGACAGTGTAGATTGAGCTGCAATGCGACTGATAGTAGGACCCCTTTCTTTTACAGACCCAGAATACAGTGTACGAGATCGTGTCGGATATGAGCACGAGGCAAGATAGTATAGAGGAGAGGCTGACTAGTTTAGAAGAAAAACTTACCACATTACAAGTATGTTCAATTTTTATGATGATACTATTAATATGAAGCTTGGTGTATAACAATAACAAATTAAAAAATACGGTTCCAAACTCTCAGTCGAATGCATTCATTGTTGTTTGAAAATCACCTAACCTATGATTATGAATGGTATACTCATAATGCTTGTTAATTAAATGTATTATGTATCATTATGTTATTATCAAAATCTCAAAAAGCAAAGTAGTATCTTTTCAACTTTTTTAAGAATGTGGTAAACTATATTTTAACAGGAGCAAGTAAACAGCTTACCGGATGTAGTAGCGAGGTGTCTACAGCAGTGCTGGGAACGAGCTGAATCCAGGCGGAACTTCCTCCATCCTGATACTGCTGCTGCTCCAACTCCTCCTGCCTCCAGTATACCTTACGCAAGGTATTTGTTTTCGTAAACTGTTCTTTATGGATGGTACTGTGGATGTTGTATGTTTGATGAAGTGAAAACTTCTATAGCAACGAAAGGTAGGGAAAAAATCTATGCGGTCGCGTCATCAACATGCTAATACTTAAGGTATATTTAGGAATGTTCCGATACCGCTTAAATTAAAATATCAATAACTACTCATTGTTGACAATTTTAATTTAAGCATTATAAAATTTAAAATTTTAATACTAAAATTCTAAGTTATAAGTTTTCACTTCTATCGGCAGTCCATATGAGTGCCAATTTTTGTTTGTTGAAGTTTTTTTAGTCACTACACTTTTTATTGTTAATTTATGTTATTGTTAGTTGTCAATTTGTGTTGTGAATATATTTAATGTCTTTAACAGACGACGTCGTAACATAATATATTTTTATCGCAGTAAAAAATTAAAAATTAACTTTATTTCAGTACTTGTTGGAGATAGTATACATTTATGTATACCCTCTAAAACATATACAGACATAATATGGTATAGAAAGGACCGACAAATAGAGAGTTATATGACCATATAAATATAACTCTGTTCCTTTCACACAATTGTGTTATTAAAAGTGATTATATGTTTTATTTTTAAAAAATCTTTATAAGTTATACCTATATTTTTCTCAGAAATATGATATAGTTAGAAATTATTGCAGAACAGCTTTGAATAATTCTATTTTTTGATTTAGGAACTGTAGTTAGTAATTTATCTCTAAGTTGTTTTATTTTAATTTATTAATTTGTTTTGCTTTAATTTTTGTTTCTTTCAGCGCTTAGTTAACTGGATATGGGCTGAGTGTATGTGATAAAAAATAACCGATGTTCAACAATGATATCATAATGAAGGAACGTGAGTTTGTACGTTCATTCATTCAATTCAGCTAATCTCATCACGAAAATTTCCTTTACAGACATATCCTTGTTATGACCATCGTTATGTGCATTTAAAATAATATAATATTAACTCTGGGTTTTCACGTAGTTGAAATTTAAAGAATAAACTATCTAAATTGCTCGTTAATTAGTCATCCAGTCTTGAACATATTTAATGTAAAAATAAGGGTGTAATTGTATCGAGTAAGTCGATAAATCATTTATCATTTTATGTAGCCCTTTTCAAAACTATCCCTATCTGTTTTATGGTGTGTTTGTATAAGGTTAGAAATAAAACGTCACCACAAAACACAAAATAGTTTAGAAGGCAGGCTACACCCTACTTGCTAAAACAAACGCAATTTTACGAGATATTTGGTCGTACACCAATTAAGCGGGTCAAGATCTTGTAATACACCTGGATGAGAGAGGGTAACCAGACATATAAGGATTATTATTTTTTATTTAATAGAAATACCCGTTTGAAGGACACATTATAAATGTTCATAATTACAATCACACATTTATACTATATACAGTATATAATAGCTGGCAGGCCCTGAACTATGGATTATAGGTAATTATGATCAAGGTAAGCTAGTGCTGGCGTTTCCATGCTACTGTGTGTTTTATGACGTCAATATCACTATCATGAAATTTATAAGTTTTCTCATATAATATCTGTTTGAACTTCCAGGACAGTAGTGTCTCACCCGTGGCCACAGAGTCCGGTGCTGCAGCCGGCGGCGCGGACGCACTCAGCGCCCGAGAGCACGACGTCCCCCTCGCCCGGCCCCCCGCAGCCGCCCAGCCCCGTGCCACCCAGCACAAGACCTCCCCTGCCCAGCTGAGTACCGCCCTCCAACTCCGAACTCCTGTGCTGAACACGACGAAACTCGGCTCCTCTGATCCCCCAAAACACAACTACGCCCCATTGAGGCCATCGGGACAATTGTTTCACAGTGAACCACATTAATTTCCAAGACCGCACCACCTTCACTTCCCGAAGTTTTTTTACGTTTTACGTTCGTGATTTGATAATGGAATTCAAGATATCTGAAATAAAACGCGTCAGTGAAATAATTTACCCGGTTCGCCGAAGGACCACGCCGCGGAGACCAGGTCAGCCGTAGTTTTCTTCGCTGTTCCCCAGTTTCGGAAGTGTCAGACTGTTTTTTAGTGATATTGTTTAGATAGTGAATGAAATTAGGCGGAAAGGACATGCTGTTGTGATTATACAAGATGCTTTATTGATAGACGCTTTAGCCAATACGTTAGGCGATATTTTGAATACATTATCAGCGTTTGTATAAGTAAATATTAGATGGAGGATATCCACACGTCTGTTCACGTTTTTCTGAAATTTGAGGAACCAAATTACATTGTTTTGTAACTGCAAGTTTTTACTAATGTTTATTGTACATACCACTAGCAGTCACTGTTCTCCCATCGAGGCCCGAATGTCAATAACTCTAAGAGATTAGTTCTGTAGAACTCGAAGAACATATACATATTGAAAATAGTAGTAGAAGATTGTAACGGGTTACACTTGAATCGAACGAATAATATTTACAGATTGGGAAAGGACATGACCGCATATACACGTATTGTTAATAATATAATTAACCTAGATAATACAATAGCTAGTGGCCAATACTCACAATAATATTAAGACGATAATCACTGCAGACTAACTTTTAATATTGGACTCATTCAGAGCAACTTATTCACAAGAGTCTTAGCGGGCTCGATAGATAGTTTGAGGTTGTCACAAGCTCTATAATGCTGTATACACACTCTTAGGTTATAGGTAAATTGAATTGTTACTACCTGCCTATTGACATGTAGATTGTAATTTTTTATAAATATAGTGTAAGTAAAGCTTTGTAATAAGACATTAAGATTGATGGCTGTCTAAATAGTGCCTAAAACACTACGAAAATTTCGATAATTCAGTTTTATTATCTTAACAACTTATGTAAATGTAAATAGGAGAACTAAGATTTGAGAGCGTAATATAAAATTAAAAAAAAATATCTGAATTTTGTAACTTGTACATGTACGAGTGGCGGGATCAAGTTCTTTGTAATCATTCGTTTTAATAATGGCTTTCAATATTGCTTGAAAAGGAGTTGCCGGTTTTGCCGATTAACTTCTATGACATTTTGGATGATGTTGTATACAATAAGTAACAATACCTGGCTAAGAATTATAAATATTGAATAAAAGATCGACAATCCTAGAATGAGTGAAGTTTGCCAAAATCTGAGCTACGACTGTAATATAAACATTATAACGACCAAAATTTGTCTTAAATTCAATGAGAATAAAACAATCATAGCCACCAGTAAATTTTATTGTTCTTTTACACGGTTTCATTAAAGTTGATTACATCATAAACATTAACTTAAAAACAATAATATTTGTACCTATAAATAATATAATAAAAACTTACACATATTTTAAAATATATTTAAATTATAGATGCACTCGGAAAATACAACTTTTCTTACTTTCATCTTAATAATGGTCTTCAAAATGTTAAATATAATCATAATACGGACATCTGTATTTTTACTGCACTAAATCTTACTGTTGGTATTTCATAGCTGTTTTTAGCAGGGGGTATCTATGATTTAAATTTACTTGACTTAAGAACCAAGTATTGGTAGAACGCATTAGATCTGGTTCCGTAAATACAAAAAAATATACATATAACATAATCAACATTAATACAGTTTCCCAGACACAGTTATTTCTTGTATATAATTTGTAAGGCGATTATCATACTGTATCAAGACGAAGCGAAAATACGCGTTTTTCCTGTACTAAAAGTCCTTTTTTGCCTAAGATGCCGCTTGATTTCTAAGTTCATTTTCTTCTAATTGAATATTTTTATGGTTAAATTAACAAGGAAAAAATACAGATCGTTAAGATTATCTATGAAAATATAGCTGCAAGACATGGTTTTTTGAAATTAAAATATATATAAATATATATAAAATTTTGTATTGACGTTTTTTTTTTCGTTTAAGAATTTTTATTTGTAAATTTATATTATTAGATGGTTATTAATGAAAAATTATTATGTATGGTATAAGTAGAAAAAGCGCAGTTTCTATGAAAGCCGCATACTCGCTCACGGAACAGTGTGATAACCGCTTTAGTTTATAATTTTTAGTAAGTTTATTTCTCTTCATTACAT